>OY720441.1:260930418-261189553 GCA_963082915.1 Dolichopus griseipennis | reverse complement strand
GGAGATTTATTTGCAACAAAAATAGAAAACGATCCAGCAAACTTTGGAAAAATATTTGCAGCCATTAGCATCTACGTCTACACATCCAACAACATCATCCGATACAGAATCCCCTACAACGCTAGATTCTGATTCTTCGTAAACACTTAACATTAAAAATTGTAGATTCTAACAGTATTGAATGTTCATTTTTCCAATATTAATGAATTTTTTGTTTTTTGAATTCCTACGTTTTTTATTTTTAATGAATTTGTTTGTTTAATTTCAGAAATCTATTGAATTGTTGCGTTTTTTTTTAATTTGAATGAATATTTTGTTTAAATTCGAGAAAGTAGGACTGAATTATGTTAAGTTTTTATTTTAATTTTAATGATTCCTTTAATTTTTTGTTTTAATTTTTTGTATTAATATGTAAATAAAGTTATAAAAAACTTAAAAATTCTTTGATTTAGAACTGGAACGTATCTTTAATATTTCAGTGCAATTCTATACAAAAAGTTTTCTCGAATTGCGACGTTTTGATTGTGACGAATTTTTTGGGAACCAATTATCGTCGCAAAGCGAGGTATTGGTGTATTTATTTTTGCAATAATTAATACTGAAATTTTATTTTCAATCGTTTTATCAATTTATTTTTTAAAATGCTTCTTGACTCTTCGACGTCCTAATGCAGAATGCTGTTTTCTTTCTTTATTGTTTTCTCTTTGCATCTCCATAATGTACAGTTTATATTATCGTATGATAATTAATAATTATGGTTTACAAATAAAAAAAAAATTTTATTGTAAATATGAAAAACGCAAAGTTAATATGATCTTTGGCATTAAATTTTAGTGGTCAGAGTTATATAATGATATTCCTGCCCGCAGACAATCGTCAAGATGCTCGTCGGTAATTTGAGATCTGTATTTTGAATTTATTAAGCTTATGATTGAAAACAATGATTCGCATAAGTAAGAGGATCCAAAGAACGATTTTATTCGAATGCTGCACTTTTTAAGAAAGGAAATTAGTTTTTCTCAACAAGATTCCAAAAGTTTTCATCTGTTACATATGCATAATATCATTTTTAAGATCCAAAATCTCTAGTTCCAGCTGCTCTGGTATTTTTTGTACAAGTATTCCAGTTGATGTAGCTAATGCTGTTACATTTTCGTGGCAAGTAAATGGATTTACGAAATTGCTCAAATTAATAGCAAACTGCTTAAATTTCTTTTCAAACTGTTCTTGAAGTATTTGAAGGTGGATAATAAATTATCCTGTTTCAAGCTCTCCGTTAGTTAAAAGTTTATTCATATTTGGCAAATACACAAGCGAATTAATTTTTAGATGATCCACAAATTCAATTTCGACTTAAATGAGTTAAAAGAGCCTAGTATTGTAGCAACATGTTTTTCTTTTCCCTGCAGTTCCAAGTTTCAATTTGCCCAATATGTCCGTGAGAAATGCCAGATCCATTAACCAGGCTTAATTGCTTAATTGATCAAAATGCTGATTTTTAGGTTCGAGAAATTTTTTGATCTCTTCAATCAAAGTTAAAAATCTTATAAGTACTTTACCTTTACAGAGCCATCGCACTTCCGCATACAAAATAAGATCGGAATGTTCATCTTCAATATCTCTTAATATTGCCGGGAAAAGTCATTTTATTTCTAACAAGATCCAAAAATCAAAAAGTTCAATTTCGTATATATTACGCTTAAATAGAGAGATAGGCGGTGAATGCACAAGTTGTTGAATCATCTCCGGTTTGAATAGTTAACTGTGGTTCAAAAATTTTAATTATTGCATAAATTTTATAAATGGTGAAATTTTATTTATTATGGTCTATCTACAATGACGCTCCCATGTCGCGCTCATTCCGCTCTCATAACTTAGTCAAGAAAAGAGTATACACAACGAAATGTACTTGATGGCGTTTTTTAACATTGTTTTGTTTACAATATTTAATGAACTAAAAAATATTCAATAGTTTAAGAGTTTATTGTATAGCTATTTTGAATAATGGTTTGATATTATTTAACCCTGGACAGGAAAAAAATTAATAATTTTAGTAATTTTAGATTCTGATATATTTTTTTTTATTTTTCAATAAAAAATATTTAGTTTGAAAAATAGCTACGTGTAGAGAGCGGAATTAGAGCTTTCATTGTAGATAGGCTATTAAGCTATCATTGTTTACTATTATAGAGATTATACTAATATTATTTGAATTTAAAATTAAATTAATGACAATTTTAATTAAAAAAAAAAACATTTTTTGAGTGTTATTTACATTAATTATAAATTACAAAATGTATAGTGTATACGAGTATATATATATACTTAAACGCGTATAAAAATAATTTAATTATAAACTTTATTTATAATTACTCATTTAAAAACAATTTAATTATGTTCTAATTATATTCTATTTAATGTTTATAGCATATACTACATAATGTCAGAAGAGTGCAGTAATTGTAGAGGTGCAATATAAGATAAGGTTAAAATTAATAATTCTTAACTTAAAGATTATAAAAATGAGTTTGAAATTGTTTTACAAAAACATGAATTTGAAATTAAAAAATTATTAGAGGCAATACAATTAAGTTACATGGAAAGGCTAAATTATATGATAAATACACAAAGTATGAGTGAGTATTAGAAAGTACTCATGATAAATATACAAAGTATGAGAAAAGAATGTAACTGAGATTAAAAATTCTTGTAGTAGTGAAATGCAAAAAGTTTCAAATATGATGAAAGAACTTACAAAAAAAAATTAAATAGAATAACATACTAAAAGAATTACCTATGCAGAAAAATTAAAATTCCCAGTAATTATTAAACCAAAACAAAGTGTACAAGGAAGTAAACAAACTAAATCGGATTTCAAAAAAATATATTGATGTATGTAATTTATCGGTAGAAATAAATATATGAGTATATGAGAGAAATATCGGTTCAGTTTCAATATGCTTCTCAAATAGAGAATCGGTAAAAAAAATTGTGAGTGAAATACAAACAAGTAAAGAAACAGTCAGTCGGTGCAACCGACTTAGAAATACCCTACACCTATTTGGTTCAAATTTAAGGACATATCCATAAGTCATTTTAACACCATAGAAGCTGTTATTAATTTGATCGTAAGACATAGCTAACCAAATTAACTGTATAATACTAAAAACATTTTCTAATTACCCTATCTATTAAAAAATACTACAAATTCTTACTAATTTATCTATTTAAAAATATTAAAAAACAAACAAACTTGAAATAAATGAAAATATATTTATTCCAATTCAATTACAAAATGAAAAAATTCTAATTATTAAATTTTGTGATAAAAAGATAATCAAAGCATAATATATTTAATAATCCAAATTTTTAAAAATTGCAATTATTTTAAATGGTTAGTTTATATACCTAAAAGATAAAACTTATAAACGCAAAATATGCAATAAATGTATTTCTAAAATACAATTAAAAATTTACACCTTTTCATATAATTCATTTAAATATAAAAATAAATTTTACATAAATGCAGCAAGTACCTTTGAACATAGCTGAACCACTACAATTAAGTCTAGATTTCGGAGACACATAGGACATAAGAAATATATTCTCTGGCTTCGAAATTAAACTCGACCACAACCAATTCCCATGGTACTTTCATTACTAGTAACCTACTGTTAAATTTCATCAAAATACCGGCATTATTTTTTGAGTTATGGTGTTTGTAAGATATATGTTTGTTAGTCCTTGAACTTTTCAAGGGTTCCGGGACCCGAAATTATGGTACGATTTCGCCCATATGCAGTCCCGTCATACTTTCAATACTAGTTAACCCTTGTACACAATTGGAACGCTCTATCTTAATTTTAAGTTACTAGTTTTATTAATTTCGATGATAAGCTTTTACACATTGGGGGGTCTAAGAGAGGTTCTGAACCACCACTCCAATTGATCCCAAATTAAGGGGGCACGCAAGAAATAGTAAAGAACACCCTTGTGGCAAATTGGAAGCTTCTACATTTGTTTCAAGTTACTATCTTTATTAATTTCGAAAATATGCTTTAAGGGCCTAAGAACTGAGTGGCTGGTCCCCGATCCACTACTCCAATGAGGCCCAAATTTCAAAGACACTTACGAAATAGGAAGGGACACCCTGATACCAAATTTGGAGGATCTATCTTCATTGGTTTCGGAATTATGGTCGTTTGGCCTAAATTCGATCAAAAAGTTCTAAGTTCCGAACCCATTGTCCAATCCTCACCGTACGTAATCACCGCCGTAGTTTCGCTGCCAATAACCTACAGCACAAATTTTATGAAGATAGCCTCATTTGTTGTTGAGTTATCGTGATTTTTTATATATGTTCCTTAGCCCTGACATCGATTAAAAGGTCCGGAATCCGAACCGTTGGGCTGATTTCGCCCTTATATAGTCCGCGCTGTACTTATAGTACTAGTTAACCCTTGTACACAATTTGAACGGTCTATCCTAATTTTAAGTAACTATTTTTAGTAATTTCGATTATAAGCCTTTAAAACTTGGGAGGTCTGAGAGGGGTACAGAACCACCACTCCAATTGATCCCAAATTAGGGGAACACGCAAGAGATAGTAAAGAACACCCTTGTGGCAAATTGGAAGCTTCTACATTTTTTCAAGTTGTTATCTTTATTAATTTTAAAGATATGCTTTAAGGTCTTCGGAAATGTGTGGCTGGTCCCCGACCCACTACTCCAATGGGACCCAAATTCACAAGACACTTACGAAATAGGAAGGGACACCCTGATACTAAATTTGGAGGTTCTATCTTCATTGGTTTCGGAATTATGCTCGTTTGGCCTAAATTCGATCAAAAAGTTCTAGGTTCCGAACCCATGGTCCAATCCCGACCTTACGCAATTCCCGAAGTGGTTTCATTACTAGTAACCTACAGCACAAATTTGATAAAGATAGCGTCATTAGTTGTTGAGTTATCGTGATTTTTTATATTTGTTCGTTAGCCCTGAAACCGATTAAAAGGTCCAGAATCCGAACCCACGGGCCGATTTCGCCCATATGCAATCCCCGCCGTACTTTCAGTCCTAGTAACCTACAGTTAAAATTTCATCAATATAGCTCCATTATTTTTTGAGTTATCGTGCCTACGGACGGACGGACGGACGGACGGACGGACATGGCTATATCGACTAAGGCGGTCACGCTGATCACAAATATATATACTTTTCCATATCTAGCTCGCTTCCTTTAGGTGGTTACAAACACCATACCAAAGTTAATATACCCCTTTACCTATTCTATAGGTGTAGGGTATAAAAAGAATGAGTGGTAATTTTGATGTGTTAGTACCAAAGTTATATAATCCAAAAATTTTAATAAAGGGAATGGATAAAAAGTTAAGCGATGAAAAAATTATTAATGCAATTAAGAATCAAAATAATATAGAGTGTTTAACTATTAAATGTTTGAAAACATATCCGACATTTAATAATAAGGAAGTGTTTAACACTATTTTAGAAGTTTAGAAGAAATTATAACTTTATGAAAATTAAGAGTGGGATGGAAAATAATATGTCCAGTATTTGAAAAAAAAAGTATTTCAAGGTGCTATAAGTGGCTTGGTTTTAATCATAAAGAGGAAGATTAGCGTTGCCATAAGTGTGGTGGAAGAGATCATTGCAAATTAGATTGTGTTAAAAATTGAAATGAAGTTCAATGCATTAATTGTCTAAAATTAAAAAAAAAAATTAAATTTAATTGATGATGATTGCAATACTTTCCATTTACCTCTGAGTTACGACTGCAAGGTGTACCAAAGAAAAATGAAGCAAGAATCCGATTGAATTTGTCACCAGCAATTAAATGAAATTGTGTGCTTATCGTTAAATGTCCAATGGCTAAGAAATAACTTTGATCAACAGGCGGTGCTGCTAATTAATAACAAGTGTGAGTTTGTGTGTTTAACAGAAACGCATTTAATTAGCGATAGTGAGGATTCTTTATTACAAATTGATGGATACAGCATAATAAGAACCGGCAGTAATTCAAGACACTCTGGGGGTGTAGACTTTTATACAAGAGATTATTGGAATGTTGGGTATTATGGGTATTAGCTTTGAAAACATATCATTATTTGTGTATTATATAGTGCACCAAAATACCTAAATATAAAGGTAGAATGTTTTCTTCACTTGAATAATCTAATGGATACATTTTTTGAAAAGAATAATGTTTTAATAATGGGAAATTTGAATGTGAATTATTTAGAAATAGAATAATTTTTAATGATATTGCAACAACTTAATTCTTAGATTTAATAGTAAAGCAAATATATTTTGTAATAATTTATATAATATAGTGAAAGACTTTGTGGTAGTAAAAGATATTAAACAAAATCAAATTAATTGGTATACAAATGAAAATTATAAACAAAACTCAAAAAATTAATTTGTACACTAAAGGCAAATAGACTAATAATAATGATGATTGGCTAATTATAAGCATACAAGAAATTTATATAAGAGCGAATTAACTAAAACAAAAAAATTTTTATATTAGTAATAAAATTCATACTAGTGATCAAACTGTAATGTCTAGAAACATAAAAAAAAATGTTCTTAAAAGAAACACCCAAGTCATTAATTTTTAATAATGGAAAATAATTAAACTTAAAGAAATTGCTAATAAATTCAATAATTTTTTTGTTGAAAGTATAAATGAAATAAATAATACAAAATCAGTGCAATTTATAAATCTAATTGAAAATAATAACATTAACCCATTTAAAATTAAACCTATAAATATAATTCAACTTAAAAATATCCTAAATAAAATGAATAATAAACGAGGAAGAGTGTAGTAGGGTAGACTGTGTCAACTCTGAGATACCCGTATGACAGTAATATAAACATATCAACCTGTTTATTACTTTTAGCAAAATTTTAAACATCCAGCTTTAATAGGTATAGAGTAATGCTCGTATAAAACAAGAAGGTGTATGGCACCTACTCGAACCCACTGCAGTAGACCATCCAAGTTTTGCAGAAACTTTGGTCATAAAACTAAACTACTGTTGGCAAAATTTTAGACACCCCGTTTTAATAATTACAGAGTAATGCTCATATAAAAGTTGTATCGCAGGTACTCGAACTCGTGTATCAAAATGGCTGGATTTAAATAGCGATGACAGCTATTGTATAAAAACGAATTTATGAAAATCGCAAAATCATACACTTGAGTTTATATCTACCTCCATCTCTTCGTCAGAAACGTAATGTATACCCTTATTCTAATAGTCATAGGAGTATAAATTTCATATACCCTTTTGTCTAATAGTCATAGGAGTGTAAAAAGACTTTAAGTTGAGGTCCTTTAAATACAAAATTTCATGACAATTTACTGTGCAAGTATGAAGCACATCTAATATAATAACCCATTTCGGGTTCTTCTAAAAAATTTTTTTGTTTCCGATTAGTGTCCAATACTACAGGGTGGTTTTGCAATCGAAAAGAGAGGCTGACACAAATTTTTGTTGAGTTCGGTTAACAGCTTTAGGCACGAGGGCGCCATGAAGTTTTCTATAATTTTTATTGGTTTAAACGGTTAAATTAATTTTATTGAAAATTTTGCACCAACAAAGATTCAATGAAATTTTAAAATTTTCGGTATTAACGATGACGCTCCCATGTCGCGCTCATTCCGCTCTCATAACTTAGTCAAGAAAAGAGTATACACAACGAAATGTACTTGAAGGCGTTTTTTAACATTGTTTTGTTTACAATATTTAATGAACTAAAAAATATTCAATAGTTTAAGAGTTTATTGTATAGCTATTTTGAATAATGGTTTGATATTATTTAACCCTGGACAGGAAAAAAATTAATAATTTTAGTAATTTTAGATTCTGATATATTTTTTTTTATTTTTCAATAAAAAATATTTAGTTTGAAAAATAGCTACGTGTAGAGAGCGGAATTAGAGCTTTCATTGTAGATAGGCTATTAAGCTATCATTGTTTACTATTATAGAGATTATACTAATATTATTTGAATTTAAAATTAAATTAATGACAATTTTAATTAAAAAAAAAAAACATTTTTTGAGTGTTATTTACATTTATAAATTACAAAATGTATAGTGTATACGAGTATATATATATACTTAAACGCGTATAAAAACAATTTAATTATAAACTTTATTTAAAATTACTCATTTAAAAACAATTTAATTATGTTCTAATTATATTCTATTTAATGTTTATAGCATATACTACATAATGTCAGAAGAGTGCAGTAATTGTAGAGGTGCAATATAAGATAAGGTTAAAATTAATAATTCTTAACTTAAAGATTATAAAAATGAGTTTGAAATTGTTTTACAAAAACATGAATTTGAAATTAAAAAATTATTAGAGGCAATACAATTAAGTTACATGGAAAGGCTAAATTATATGATAAATACACAAAGTATGAGTGAGTATTAGAAAGTACTCATGATAAATATACAAAGTATGAGAAAAGAATGTAACTGAGATTAAAAATTCTTGTAGTAGTGAAATGCAAAAAGTTTCAAATATGATGAAAGAACTTACAAAAAAAAATTAAATAGAATAACATACTAAAAGAATTACCTATGCAGAAAAATTAAAATTCCCAGTAATTATTAAACCAAAACAAAGTGTATAAGGAAGTAAACAAACTAAATCGGATTTCAAAAAAATATATTGATGTATGTAATTTATCGGTAGAAATAAATATATGAGTATATGAGAGAAATATCGGTTCAGTTTCAATATGCTGCTCAAATAGAGAATCGGTAAAAAAAATTGTGAGTGAAATACAAAAAAGAATGAGTGATAATTTTGATGTGTTAGTACCAAAGTTATATAATCCAAAAATTTTAATAAAGGGAATGGATAAAAAGTTAAGCGATGAAAAAATTATTAATGCAATTAAGAATCAAAATAATATAGAGTGTTTAACTATTAAATGTTTGAAAACATATCCGACATTTAGTAATAAGGAAGTGTTTAACACTATTTTAGAAGTTGATGCAGAGTAATTTAAAAAAATTATAACTTTATGAAAATTAAGAGTGGGATGGAAAATAATATGTCCAGTATTTGAAAAAAAAAGTATTTCAAGGTGCTATAAGTGGCTTGGTTTTAATCATAAAGAGGAAGATTAGCGTTGCCATAAGTGTGGTGAAAGAGATCATTGCAAATTAGATTGTGTTAAAAATTGAAATGAAGTTCAATGCATTAATTGTTTAAAATTAAAAAAAAAAATTAAATTTAATTGATGATGATTGCAATACTTTCCATTTACCTCTGAGTTTCGACTGCAAGGTGTACCAAAGAAAAATGAAGCAAGAATCCGATTGAATTTGTCACCAGCAATTAAATGAAATTGTGTGCTTATCGTTAAATGTCCAATGGCTAAGAAATAACTTTGATCAACAGGCGGTGCTGATAATTAATAACAAGTGTGAGTTTGTGTGTTTAACAGAAACGCATTTAATTATCGATAGTGAGGATTCTTTATTACAAATTGATGGATACAGCATAATAAGAACCGGCAGTAATTCAAGACAAGTCTTTTATACAAGAGATTATTGGAATGTTGGGTATTATGGGTATTAGCTTTGAAAACATATCATTATCTGTGTATTATATAGTGCACCAAAATACCTAAATATAAAGGTAGAATGTTTTCTTCACTTGAATAATCTAATGGATGCATTTTTTGAAAAGAATAATGTTTTAATAATGGGAAATTTGAATGTGGATTGGAAAACGGAAAATAGTATTTAAGTTAAAGCTAGTCAAATATAAGTTGATAATGAATTCAAGCAAGTAGTTAATGAATACACAAGAATATCAAAAAACAGTAAATCTTAAATTGATTGGGTTTTAACTGATAAAAGTAATAATAGTGAGGTGCAAATAGAGAAAATTTTTAAAATCTCTAAAAATGAAACAGTGAAATTAATAAGAAAAGACGATAATGTAAAAATACAAAAGAAAAAGAATTAAATTTTTGAAATATAACAACTTATTTAGAAATAGAATAATTTTTAATGATATTGCAACAACTTACTTCTTAGATTTAATAGTAAAGCAAATATATTTTGTAATAATTTATATAATATAGTGAAAGACTTTGTGGTAGTAAAAGATATTAAACAAAATCAAATTAATTGGTATACAAATGAAAATTATAAACAAAACTCAAAAAATTAATTTGTACACTAAAGGCAAATAGACTAATAATAATGATGATTGGCTAATTATAAGCAGACAAGAAATTTATATAAGAGCGAATTAACTAAAACAAAAAAATTTTTATATTAGTAATAAAATTCATACTAGTGATCAAACTGTAATGTGGAGAAACATAAAAAAAAAATGTTCTTAAAAGAAACACCCAAGTCATTAATTTTTAATAATGGAAAATAATTAAACTTAAAGAAATTGCTAATAAATTCAATAATTTTTTTGTTGAAAGTATAAATGAAATAAATAATACAAAATCAGTGCAATTTATAAATCTAATTGAAAATAATAACATTAACCCATTTAAAATTAAACCTATAAATATAATTCAACTTAAAAATATCCTAAATAAAATGAATAATAAACGAGGAAGAGTGTAGTAGGGTAGACTGTGTCAACTCTGAGATACCCGTATGACAGTAATATAAACATATCAACCTGTTTATTACTTTTAGCAAAATTTTAAACATCCAGCTTCAATAGGTATAGAGAAATGCTCGTATAAAACAAGAAGGTGTATGGCACCTACTCGAACCCACTGCAGTAGACCATCCAAGTTTTGCAGAAACTTTGGTCATAAAACTAAACTACTGTTGGCAAAATTTTAGACACCCCGTTTTAATAATTACCGAGTAATGCTCATATAAAAGTTGTATCGCAGGTACTCGAACTCGTGTACCAAAATGGCTGGATTTAAATAGCGATGACAGCTATTGTATAAAAACGAATTTATGAAAATCGCAAAATCATACTTCTTTTTTTGACTTATCGTGCGGACGGATGGACATACATAACTAAATCGATTTATTTTTCGATTCTGATCCGATCCATACACTTGAGTTTATATCTACCTCCATCTCTTCGTCAGAAACGTAATGTATACCCTTATTCTAATAGTCATAGGAGTATAAATTTCATATACCCTTTTGTCTAATAGTCATAGGAGTGTAAAAAGACTTTAAGTTGAGGTCCTTTAAATACAAAATTTCATGACAATTTACTGTGCAAGTATGAAGCACATCTAATATAAAAAGATCTAATATAATAACCCATTTCGGGTTCTTCTAAAAAATTTTTTTGTTTCCGATTAGTGTCCAATACTACAGGGTGGTTTTGCAATCGAAAAGAGAGGCTGACACAAATTTTTGTTGAGTTCGGTTAACAGCTTTAGGCACGAGGGCGCCATGAAGTTTTCTATAATTTTTATTGGTTTAAACGGTTAAATTAATTTTATTGAAAATTTTGCACCAACAAAGATTCAATGAAATTTTAAAATTTTCGGTATTAACGATGACGCTCCCATGTCGCGCTCATTCCGCTCTCATAACTTAGTCAAGAAAAGAGTATACACAACGAAATGTACTTGACGGCGTTTTTTAACATTGTTTTGTTTACAATATTTAATGAACTAAAAAATATTCAATAGTTTAAGAGTTTATTGTATAGCTATTTTGAATAATGGTTTGATATTATTTAACCCTGGACAGGAAAAAAATTAATAATTTTAGTAATTTTAGATTCTGATATATTTTTTTTTATTTTTCAATAAAAAATATTTAGTTTGAAAAATAGCTACGTGTAGAGAGCGGAATTAGAGCTTTCATTGTAGATAGGCTATTAAGCTATCATTGTTTACTATTATAGAGATTATACTAATATTATTTGAATTTAAAATTAAATTAATGACAATTTTAATTAAAAAAAAAAAACATTTTTTGAGTGTTATTTACATTTATAAATTACAAAATGTATAGTGTATACGAGTATATATATATACTTAAACGCGTATAAAAACAATTTAATTATAAACTTTATTTAAAATTACTCATTTAAAAACAATTTAATTATGTTCTAATTATATTCTATTTAATGTTTATAGCATATACTACATAATGTCAGAAGAGTGCAGTAATTGTAGAGGTGCAATATAAGATAAGGTTAAAATTAATAATTCTTAACTTAAAGATTATAAAAATGAGTTTGAAATTGTTTTACAAAAACATGAATTTGAAATTAAAAAATTATTAGAGGCAATACAATTAAGTTACATGGAAAGGCTTAATTATATGATAAATACACAAAGTATGAGTGAGTATTAGAAAGTACTCATGATAAATATACAAAGTATGAGAAAAGAATGTAACTGAGATTAAAAATTCTTGTAGTAGTGAAATGCAAAAAGTTTCAAATATGATGAAAGAACTTACAAAAAAAAAATTAAATAGAATAACATACTAAAAGAATTACCTATTCAGAAAAATTAAAATTCCCAGTAATTATTAAACCAAAACAAGGAAGTAAACAAACTAAATCGGATTTCAAAAAAATATATTGATGTATGTAATTTATCGGTAGAAATAAATATATGAGTATATGAGAGAAATATCGGTTCAGTTTCAATATGCTGCTCAAATAGGGAATCGGTAAAAAAAATTGTGAGTGAAATACAAAAAAGAATGAGTGATAATTTTGATGTGTTAGTACCAAAGTTATATAATCCAAAAATTTTAATAAAGGGAATGGATAAAAAGTTAAGCGATGAAAAAATTATTAATGCAATTAAGAATCAAAATAATATAGAGTGTTTAACTATTAAATGTTTCAAAACATATCCGACATTTAATAATAAGGAAGTGTTTAACACTATTTTAGAAGTTGATGCAGAGTAATTTAAAAAAATTATAACTTTATGAAAATTAAGAGTGGGATGGAAAATAATATGTCCAGTATTTGAAAACAAAAGTATTTCAAGGTGCTATAAGTGGCTTGGTTTTAATCATAAAGAGGAAGATTAGCGTTGCCATAAGTGTGGTGAAAGAGATCATTGCAAATTAGATTGTGTTAAAAATTGAAATGAAGTTCAATGCATTAATTGTTTAAAATTAAAAAAAAAAATTTAATTTAATTGATGATGATTGCAATACTTTCCATTTACCTCTGAGTTTCGACTGCAAGGTGTACCAAAGAAAAATGAAGCAAGAATCCGATTGAATTTGTCACCAGCAATTAAATGAAATTGTGTGCTTATCGTTAAATGTCCAATGGCTAAGAAATAACTTTGATCAACAGGCAGTGCTGATAATTAATAACAAGTGTGAGTTTGTGTGTTTAACAGAAACGCATTTAATTATCGATAATGAGGATTCTTTATTACAAATTGATGGATACAGCATAATAAGAACCGGCAGTAATTCAAGACAAGACTTTTATACAAGAGATTATTGGAATGTTGGGTATTATGGGTATTAGCTTTGAAAACATATCATTATCTGTGTATTATATAGTGCACCAAAATACCTAAATATAAAGGTAGAATGTTTTCTTCACTTGAATAATCTAATGGATGCATTTTTTGAAAAGAATAATGTTTTAATAATGGGAAATTTGAATGTGGATTGGAAAACGGAAAATAGTATTTAAGTTAAAGCTAGTCAAATATAAGTTGATAATGAATTCAAGCAAGTAGTTAATGAATACACAAGAATATCAAAAAACAGTAAATCTTAAATTGATTGGGTTTTAACTGATAAAAGTAATAATAGTGAGGTGCAAATAGAGAAAATTTTTAAAATCTCTAAAAATGAAACAGTGAAATTAATAAGAAAAGACGATAATGTAAAAATACAAAAGAAAAAGAATTAAATTTTTGAAATATAACAACTTATTTAGAAATAGAATAATTTTTAATGATATTGCAACAACTTACTTCTTAGATTGTAATAGTAAAGCAAATATATTTTGTAATAATTTATATAATATAGTGAAAGACTTTGTGGTAGTAAAAGATATTAAACAAAATCAAATTAATTGGTATACAAATGAAAATTATAAACAAAACTCAAAAAATTAATTTGTACACTAAAGGCAAATAGACTAATAATAATGATGATTGGCTTAATTATAAGCATACAAGAAATTTATATAAGAGCGAATTAACTAAAACAAAAAAATTTTTATATTAGTAATAAAATTCATACTAGTGATCAAACTGTAATGTGGAGAAACATAAAAAAAAAATGTTCTTAAAAGAAACACCCAAGTCATTAATTTTTAATAATGGAAAATAATTAAACTTAAAGAAATTGCTAATAAATTCAATAATTTTTTTGTTGAAAGTATAAATGAAATAAATAATACAAAATCAGTGCAATTTATAAATCTAATTGAAAATAATAACATTAACCCATTTAAAATTAAACCTATAAATATAATTCAATTTAAAAATATCCTAAATAAAATGAATAATAAACGAGGAAGAGTGTAGTAGGGTAGACTGTGTCAACTCTGAGATACCCGTATGACAGTAATATAAACATATCAACCTGTTTATTACTTTTAGCAAAATTTTAAACATCCAGCTTCAATAGGTATAGAGTAATGCTCGTATAAAACAAGAAGGTGTATGGCACCTACTCGAACCCACTGCAGTAGACCATCCAAGTTTTGCAGAAACTTTGGTCATAAAACTAAACTACTGTTGGCAAAATTTTAGACACCCCGTTTTAATAATTACCGAGTAATGCTCATATAAAAGTTGTATCGCAGGTACTCGAACTCGTGTACCAAAATGGCTGGATTTAAATAGCGATGACAGCTATTGTATAAAAACGAATTTATGAAAATCGCAAAATCATACTTCTTTTTTTGACTTATCGTGCGGACGGACGGACATACATAACTAAATCGATTTATTTTTCGATTCTGATCCGATCCATACACTTGAGTTTATATCTACCTCCATCTCTTCGTCAGAAACGTAATGTATACCCTTATTCTAATAGTCATAGGAGTATAAATTTCATATACCCTTTTGTCTAATAGTCATAGGAGTGTAAAAAGACTTTAAGTTGAGGTCCTTTAAATACAAAATTTCATGACAATTTACTGTGCAAGTATGAAGCACATCTAATATAAAAAGATCTAATATAATAACCCATTTCGGGTTCTTCTAAAAAAATTTTTTGTTTCCGATTAGTGTCAAATACTACAGGGTGGTTTTGCAATCGAAAAGAGAGGCTGACACAAATTTTTGTTGAGTTCGGTTAACAGCTTTAGGCACGAGTGCGCCATGAAGTTTTCTATAATTTTTATTGGTTTAAACGGTTAAATGAATTTTATTGAAAATTTTGCACCAACAAAGATTCAATGAAATTTTAAAATTTTCGGTATTAACGCAAATTAACCTTTTTTCCAAAAGCTTACTTAATTAATAAGACTAATTTGTTCGCTCTCCTCAAATAGTGCAAAAGCTAAATGAGATAATATTAATAAAATAAAGCTAATAAAAAATCCGAGTAATAATATACTTAAATTCAAATAACATAACATTTTACTTTTCTATATTTTTACGTAAGTATTTATTTTTCTATTTTTCTATCTACTTCGCAGTTTTTGTTCTTTAAAAATAGATTTCAGAGTAAAATTGCAGTTTTTTTTCTAATCAAATCTAAAAATTCTCTGATAAAATCATTAAAAAACGAGGAAGAGCGTAGTAGAAGTAGTACAAAACAAAATATAAGTTGAAAGCAGATTTTTAAACCTTTTCTAGACCATTCACTATATTTTATTCAGACGTTGGCATGGCCATTCAAGGTAACTGCTATATGTCAATAGAATGATATGGTAATGCTCATATCTAACAAGAAGTTTTATGGCAGCAAATCGAACGCACTGCACTACCCCAATTAAGTATTGCACAAGCTTTGGCTATAAAGCTAAACTATTTTTGGGAAAATTTCAGACACTCTGCTTAATAAGGTATAGAGTAACGCTCTTTTAAATAAAAAAGTTGTACTACAATTACTCGAAACTACTGCGGTAGACCAACCAAATTTTTATCCGTGGAGCAATAGCGACGACGGGTTTTTCATCAAAACGAATTTGGGAAAATTTCAGAAGCGTAGATGTTTATTTTTTGAGTTGTCCTGCGGATGAATGAATATACTCGTATAATGAATATAAAAATATAATGAACTCGCGGATGAATGAATATACTTCGATTCTGATCCGATCCGTATTTTTGAGTATATATTTACTCCCCGTTTTCTCTGCCCCACAAACGTAATGGGAATTTTAGTTTAACTTTTTGACCTACAGTCATACTTACAAGTAAATTGGATAATATCCGGTTGAGCGTTTCTACGCCGCTCAAAAGGTTGAAAACAAAAGTACAATTTATAAATTGTGCAGGAATAAATTAACGGAAATCGACAAAAGTGTTTTAAATATTTTTTTCATTCCAATATCGGTTAAAAATTTCAAATCTATTAAAAGAGTGAACTGCATTGTCGAACAGCAACACGTATATAATTCAAATAATATAACATTTTCCATCTCTAGTATTTTTGTAAGCCTTTTTTTTATCTACTTTAAATTTGTTCAATTTCGTATACATTATGCTTAAATACGTAGTATTTTGTAACCCATTTTCGAAAAAAATAGAATCATAGAGTCATAAAAAATTTCGAAAATCGTAGAATCATAAAAAACAAGGAAGAGTGTAGAGAACTTTCAGTTAAGTACAAAACAAAATATCAATTAAAAAGTAGCTCTTTAAACCTCGTTCAGTACGTATATATATATACGAAAATATATTTGATTCTCATTCGATCCATAACTTTGAGTATATCCACCCTTGGGTAGATCCATACTTATAACTACCCTCCCTTTTTCTCTGCGTCACAAACTCAATGGCAAATTAGATCTTAGTCGTCATATACAGGGTGTCCGGCACTCAAGTACGCGCACTGCACTCAGTGATTGGGGGCATTAAAACAAACAAAAAATTGTACTGGAGGGGGGGGTCTATTGTGGACCTTTTTCGAGATATGAGGGATTAAAGATTTAAGGAGACTTTTCAAAAAAAAATCAATAACTTTTGAACAGCTTCCTGTAGAAAGATAAAAAAAAATCCATTTTGTAGAGTAAGTTGTCAGCTTTAATTTTTGGTTTTATTTTTTTATTTTAATTAAATCATTTTAAACCTTCATAACTTTGTTAATGTTGGGTATATGGGGATCATTAGTACACAACTTAGCTCAAATTAATAATACTAATTTTTTTGCTCTCAAATAAAGCAAAAGCTAAATGAGATAATATTAATAATAATAAAAATAAAGCTAATAAAGAATCCGACTAAAAATATCTTTACATTTAAATAACGTAACATTTTCCTTCTCTAGATTTTTCTGTAAGTCGTTGTTTTTTTTCTACTTTGCAGTTGTTGTTTCTAAAAGAAGATTTCAGTGTAAAATTGCAGTTTTCTTCAATTAAAGTCTAAAAATTAAAAATATTCAATTTCGTATATATTATTCTTAAAAACATAGTATTTTAAAACAGTTTTTTCAAGAAAGAAGCCTACATTTCTCTCATAAAATCATAAACAAACGAGGAAGAGCTTTCAGGTAAGTACAAAACAAAATATAAGTTGAAAAGCAGATTTTTAAACCTATTCTAATTATAGGTTTAAAAATTTTTATTTTAATTACACCGATTATATTTTATTCAAACGCTTCAAGTAAACTACTATTTAATTAGTTTAATGACATAATTGCAAATTTAGTATACCCTTTTGACCTCTTAATTGAGTTTTAATTTAACTTGATTTAATTGAAAAAAGTTAACACAAGAATGGTGTTCATGTTAATTTTAAAATGTAATAAAGCAATTTTTTTAAAACGAGTTTTTGGGGATTATTCTAGCAATTTTTCAAAAAATTTATCAAATTTCACTTGAAACTTTTCATAATAATTAAATAATAACAATAAAAATTGAAGCAGCACCAAATTGTCAACAAGCAGAAGAAAAATTATAGATAATCGTTTAAACTGTTTTGCAAACTGTTTTTTAAAGTTTTTGTTTCGCTCGACAAAAGAACTCGACAAAACATTTTTTTTAAACATTCGCATTTGTTTGTAATTTACTTACAAACATTTTTTTTTTGAATAATCGTAGGAATGATAAGTTTATGCATGTACGCATACAAAATTTACATTCAAGTGGTCAAACCATTTCTGCTTAAGAGTAAAGTAATGAAAAAATCTGTAAAAAGCTGCTGTGCCGCAATGGGTTAACGGAACTCAACAAACCTGTTTTTGAAATTTGGACCAAGGTATATTTCGCAAAATTGGACGTTATATCCTTTCCAAACTTTTTTTGAAAAAATTTTCGGGTGGCAAAGGGTAACAAATTCCAAGTCTGTTAATAGAGTGAACTCCATTGTCAAAGAGGAACATATATACAAAATTTGAAGTCAATCGGTTAAACCATTTCTAACTTATAGCAAAGTAACGAAAAAACCTATAAAAAGCTGTTGGGCCGCAACGGGTTAACGGAACTCCACAAATATTTTTTTGAGGCTTTCTTTTTAACCAAAACAGTACTTCGAACAAATGGCCGCAACTTGCTTTTTTTGCAATTTGCACGCTCCCGGGCAACGCCGGGTAAATCTGCTAGTCTAATATATAAATTTGTTTGTTTGTTTGTTTGTTTTTTTGTTTGTCCAGGATTCACGTGAAAACCACTGGTCCGATTGTCACAAAATTTTAAAGGAATAATTCTGAGAGCCCGGGGGTGATATAGGCTATGTCAAATTTTTATAACTCAACAGGTTGCGGCTCCAGAGCCGTTTTAAGCTTTTTCGTATTTTTGATGTCGAGTCAAAACGGTTTGACTGATTGACTTGGAATTTTGCACAAATGTTCCTCTTAACAGCCGGAATTAGTTGTATAAACTTGATTGGAGTACATTAACCCATTTCGGCCTGGCGGGCTTCCAAAAAATTTTGTGTTTCCAATTTGTATCAAATTTTTACAGGGTGATTTTGCATTTGCAAAGAGATGCTGACACAAATTTTTGTTGAGTTCGGTTAACCCATTTGAGCACGAGGGCGCAATGAAGCTTTTTCAATGTTTTTGATGTCGAGTCAAAACGGTTTGACCGATTGACTTCAAATTTTGCACAAATGTTCGTCTTAGCAACCGTAATTAGCTGTATACATTTGTTTAGAATAAATTAACCCATTTCGGCCTGGCGGCTTCCAAAAAATTTTGTTTTCCCGATTTGTGTCCAATTTAATAGGGTGATGTTGCAGTCGAAAAGAGAGGCTGGCACAAATGTTTGCTGAGTTCGGCTAAACCGTTTGGGCACGAGAGCGCAATGAAGCTTTTTCAATGTTTTTGATGTCGAGTCAAAACGGTTTTATCGATTGACTTGAAATTTTGCAAAAATGTTCCTGTTAGAAACCGGAATTATTTGTATACATTTGGTTAGAATGCATTAACCCACTTCGGTCTGGTGGGCTACCAAAAAAATTGTGTTTTCGATTTGTGTCCAATTTTACAGGATGATTTTGCAGTCCAAAAGAGAGGCTGGCACAAATGTTGGCTGAGTTCGGCTAAAACGTTTGGGCACGAGAGTGCAATGAAGTTTTTTCAATGTTTTTTATGTCGAGTCAAAACGGTTTTATCGATTGACTTGAAATATTGCAGAAAGGTTCCTATTGGAAACCGGAATTATTTGTATACATTTGGTTAGAATAAATTAACCCATTTCGGTCTGTTGGGTTTCCAAAAAAAATTGTGTTTCCGATTTGTATTCAATTTTACAGGATGATTTTGCAGTCCAAAAAGTAGGCTGCAAAAAGTTATAGTTAAGTTCGATTAACTCGTTTTCCACGACGACGCCATGAAGTTTTCTATGAATGTTATTTGCTTAAACGATTAAAACAATTTTATTGAAAATTTTGTATCAGCATTTTAAATATAAAAACCCACAAGGTTGATTTGGTTTTGACCTGTTTACGCATTTTGCACAAAGATTCAATGAAGTTGTCTAATTTTTGGTATTAACGCAAGTTAACCTTTATTCCAAAAGCTCACTTAATTAATAAGACTAATTTTTTTGTTCTCAAATAGTCCAAAATAGTGCAAACGCTAAATGAGTTAGTATTAATAATAATAAAAATAAAGCTAATAAAGAATCCGAATAAAAATCTCTTTAAATTTAAATAAAATAACATTTTCCTTCTCTACATTTTCTCGTAAGTCTTTGTTTTTTATCTACTTTGCAGTTGTTGTTTTTTAAAAAAAGATTTCGGAGTAAAATTGCAGTTTTCTTCAAATAAAATCTAAAAATCAAAAAAATTCAATTTCGTATATATTATGCTTAAATACATAGTATTTTAAAATATTTTTTCCAAAAAGAAGCCTACATTTCTCGCATAAAATCTTAAAAAGAACGAGAAAGAACGTAGTTGAACTTTCAGGTAAGTACAAAACAAAATATAAGTTGAAAAGCAGATTTTGAAACCTCTTCTAGACCACCGATTATATTTTATTCAAATGCTTCAAGTAAACTACTATTTAATTAGTATAATGACATAATTGCAAATTTAGTATACCATTTTGACCTCTCAATGGAGTTTTAATTTAACTTGATGTTATTGAAAAAAGTTAACACAAGAATAGTGTACATGTTAATTTTAAAATGTAATAAAGCCATTTTTTTAAATCGAGTTTTTTAGGAAATATTTTAACAGTTTTTCAACAAATATATAAAATTTCACTTGAAACTTTTCATAATTATTAAATAATAACAATAAAAATTCAAGCAGCACCAAATTGTCAAGAAGCAGAAGAAAAACGTATAGAAAAATTAGAGATAATCGTTAAAACTGAACTCGACAAAACAATTTTTTAAACATTCCCCTAATTCAAGGAGGTTTTAGCTACTTTCAAAAATTGGACGTAATATACTTACAAAAATTTTTTTTTCATAATGCTTAAAGAGAAACACATATACAAAATTTGAAGTCAATCGGTTAAACCATTTTTTATAGCAAAGTAACGAAAAAACCGATAAAAAGCTGTTGGGCCGCAACGGGTTAACGAACTCCACAAATATTTTTTGACGCTTTCTTGTTAATCAAAGTACTTCTTCGAAAAAATGGCCGAAACCTGCTTTTTTGCAATTTGGATTATAATATTATATTATAATTAATTAAAAACAAGTAAAGAAACAGTCAGTCGGTGCAACCGACTTAGAAATACCCTACACCTATTTGGTTCAAATTTAAGGACATATCCATAAGTCATTTTAACACCATAGAAGCTGTTATTAATTTGATCGTAAGACATAGTTAACCAAATTAACTGTATAATACTAAAAACATTTTCTAATTACCCTATCTATTAAAAAATACTACAAATTCTTACTAATTTATCTATTTAAAAATATTAAAAAACAAACAAACTTGAAATAAATGAAAATATATTTATTCCAATTCAATTACAAAATGAAAACATTCTAATTATTAAATTTTGTGATAAAAAGATAATCAAAGCATAATATATTTAATAATCCAAATTTTTAAAAATTGCAATTATTTTAAATGGTTAGTTTATATACCTAATAGAAAAGCTTATAAACGCAAAATATGCAATAAATGTATTTTTAAAATACAATTAAAAATTTACACCTTTTCATATAATTCATTTAAATATAAAAATAAAATTTACATAAATGCAGCAAGTACCTTTGAACATAGCTGAACCATTTATTCAATTAAGTCTAGATTTCGGAGACACATAGGACATAGAAAATATATTCTTTGGCTTCGAAATTAAACTCGACCAGAACCAATTCCCATGGTACTTTCATTACTAGTAACCTACTGTTAAATTTCATCAAAATACCGGCATTATTTTTTGAGTTATGGTGTTTTTAAGATATATGTTTGTTAGTCCTTGAACTTTTCAAGGGTTCTAGAACCCGAAATTATAGTACGATTTCGCCCATATGCAGTCCCCGTCATACTTTTAATACTAGTCAACCCTTGTACACAATTGGAACGTTCTATCTTAATTTTAAGTTACTAGTTTTATTAATTTCGATGATAAACTTTTACACATTGGGGGATCTAAGAAAGGTGCAAAAATAGAGGGACACGCAGTAAATATTAAAGAACACCCATGTGCCAAATTTGAAGCTTCTCCATTTTTTCAAGTTGCTATCTTTATTAATTTTAAGGATATGCTTTAAGGTCTTGGGAAATGTGTGCCTGGTCCCCGACCCACTAGTCCAATGGGGCCCAAATTTCAAAGACACTTACGAAATAGGAAGGGACACCCTGATACCAAATTTGGAGGTTCTATCTTCATTGGTTTCGGAATTATGCTCGTTTGGCCTAAATTCGATCAAAAAGTTCTAAATTCCGAACCCATTGTCCAATCCTCACCGTACGTAATCACCGCCGTAGTTTCGCAGCCAGTAACCTACAGTACAAATTTCATGAAGATAGCCTCATTAGTTGTTGAGTTATCGTGATTTTTTATATATGTTCCTTAGCCCTGACATCGATTAAAAGGTCCGGAATCCGAACCGTTGGGCTGATTTCACCCTTATATAGTCCGCGCTGTACTTAGAGTACTAGTTACTCCCTTGTACACAATTTGAACGGTCTATCCTAATTTTAAGTAACTATTTTTAGTAATTTCGATTATAAGCCTTTAAAACTTGGGAGGTCTGAGAGGGGTACAGAACCACCACTCCAATTGATCCCAAATTAGGGGAACACGCAAGAGATAGTAAAGAACACCCTTGAGGCAAATTGGAAGCTTCTACATTTTTTCAAGTTGTTATCTTTATTAATTTTAAAGATATGCTTTAAGGTCTTCGGAAATGTGCGGCTGGTCCCCGACCCACTACTCCAATGGGACCCAAATTCACAAGACACTTAGGAAATAGGAAGGGACACCCTGATACTAAATTTGGAGGTTCTATCTTCATTGGTTTCGGAATTATGCTCGTTTGGCCTAAATTCGATCAAAAAGTTCTAGGTTCCGAACCCATGGTCCAATCCCGACCTTACGCAATTCCCGAAGTAGTTTCATTACTAGTAACCTACAGCACAAATTTGATGAAGATAGCATCATTAGTTGTTGAGTTATCGTGATTTTTTATATTTGTTCGTTAGCCCTGAAACCGATTAAAAGGTCCAGAATCCGAACCCATGAGCCGATTTCGCCCATATGCAATACCCGCCGTACTTTCAGTCCTAGTAACCTACAGTTAAAATTTCATCAAGATAGCTCCATTATTTTTTGAGTTATCGTGCCTACGGACGGACGGACGGACATGGCTATATCGACTAAGGCGGTCACGCTGATCACAAATATATATACTTTTCCATATCTAGCTCGCTTCCTTTAGGTGGTTACAAACACCATACCAAAGTTAATATACCCCTTTACCTATTCTATAGGTGTAGGGTATAAAATATGTATATAAAAAAATATAATAATTGTACTTAGCTACTCTATTTCTATTGATGGTGGATGCCTGAAATTTTGACAAAGGTAGTTTAATTGGTTTGTCTACTGGAATATTTTAAAAAGCCTGTTTCATTATATAGAGTAATGCTCTTATAAATAAAGGAGATGTACTGCAAAAGACCAACCAAATGTTGACCCGTGAAGCAAACTGGCTGGATTGCAATAGCAAAAACGACTATTACATAAAAACTTTGAATTTTTGAAAATTTCAGAATCTTCGGTTGAGTGCTTCTGCCTCTAAAAGGGTTTCTAATTAATATCGATGTTATTGAAAAAAATTAAAACAAAAGTAAATTAACGGTAATTGACAAAAGTGTTTTTAAAATTTTTGTGGATTTTGAAATTTTTGTTTGTGTGATCATCATCCCAATATCAGTTAAGAAATTTTAAGTCTATTAATAGAGTGAACTGCATTGTCTAACAGCAAAACGTATACAAAATTTGTAGGTAATCGGTCACACCTTTTTTAATTTTTCAAAAAACTGCTAACGTAATTTATTGTATAAAACTGGTTGGAATATATTAACCCAATTCGGCTCGGCGGGCTTCCACAAAAATTTTTCCCCGATTTGTGTCCAATTTTACAGGGTTCATTTGCAATCCAAAAGAGTGACTGAAACAAATTTTTGTTGGGTTCAGTTAAGCCTTCTGCGCACAGGGACTTTATGAAGTTTTTTTCAATCTATTTAATGTTAAACTGAAACAGTTTGACCAATTTACTTGAAGTTTTGCACAAATGTTCCTTTTAATTAACGGAATTTGTTGTATTAAGTTGGTTGGAATATATTAACCCATTTCGGGCCAGCGGGCTTTCAGAAAAAATTTTCTTTCACAATTGTGTCCAAGTGAAGCTTAATAAAAATTTTTGTAGAGTTTGATTAACCCGTTTAGTCACGACGACTCCATAAGGCTTTCTGTAAATTTTATTTCCTTAAACTGTTAAATCAATTTCATTGAAATTTAATTGAATTTTTTATTTTAATGAAAGTTTGCCACAAGCATTATTTTAAATTATTTATTAGTTTTTGCGATTGATTCTTTGTATTAAAATTTTCTCTGTAATAAATATACTTGGATTTTCTTCAATATCGGATTGGGTAGCATAGTTTAAAATAGCTTTAATTCTTGTTGCAACTTTTACTCCAATAGTTTCAAGTCGGGAAAACGTCTGGATTTCAGATGTCCTGCTTTATGTTTTACCGTAAAGGTGTATTTTTCTAGTTTTATTCGCCAGTGAAGAATTCTAGAAGTTGGATCTTTTAGGTTAAAAACCCAAACCAAAAGATTATGATCTATTATAACAATGAATTATCGCCCACAAACATTAGGAGGGAAATGATTCACAGCCCAAACTATTGCCAGAGCTTCTTTTTCAATAGTGGAGGAGTTCTTTTCTGCTTTGTTTAGAACTCGACTAGCATATGCTATCGGTAAGTCTAATTTTTTAAAATTGCAATTTTGTGAAAGAACTGCTCTTATTGTATTATTACTAGCAACAGCTGTAATAAGAAAATGTTCTGAAAAATTTATGTACTATGGGTGGTTTTAATATAGCTTCCTTTAATTTTTAAAAAGATTCCTGATCGAAAACGTCGCAAACAAATGGCACATCTTTTCTTAGAAGTTTGTTTAATGGTTGAGCTAGTTTTGAAAAGTTTTTAATAAATTTCCTATAGTACTCAGCCAATCCTAGGACCATTTTAGATGTAGTTGGAGGTAATATATTTTGTAGAGCTTGTATTTTTTCTGGATTAGGCTTAACTGCTTGATCTGAAATTATATGCCCTAAATACATAAACTCTTTATGTAGAAATTTACACTTTTCGCTTTGCAATTTTAAGTTATTTTTCAAGAGCATTTAATACATCTATTAATTTTATATAATGGTCTTCTAAATTTTTACTGTAAATAAATATGTCATTATGATATACTAGACAAAGAACTCCTTTTTAAGCGGTTAGAACTTTATTCATCAATCTTTGGGAATTAAAACGTGTATTACGTATACCGAATGGCATACGATTAAATTCGTAATGACCTTGGGCAGTATTAAAGTCTACTGTTTTAGACTTATCGGATTTCTTCACTTGTATTTGATGAAATCCATTTGCCAAGTCTGAGGTCGTAAAATATTTTGAATCACCCTGATGTCATAAAATAAGGACGGGAAGTGTAACAGGTAATTGATTATTGGTTGCTTTATTTTTTTTCACTACCTTTTAATTAAAACCTAAATAAATTTTAATTATATATACCCTGACTCCTTCTCAGGGCCAAGAGAAATATTTTTCCCATATTTCTTATATAAATAATTGACAAATTTTTCATGAAAAAACTTAAGAGAACAATTTTTCTTTCTTTATCATTTTCAAATGGTACTGCGCAAAAAACCTTTCGCTCAATGTTTCGTCTGAGTCTGGAGAAACGATACCAAATGAAAAGAGCATAAATCTTAACTGAACTGCCAAAAAAAAGAAAGAAAGTTTTCCCTCAATTTATTGTGCTGACTAAAATATATGGACATAAACTTGACTCTACGAAGTAGACAAATACCCAAAATTTTAACAGTCCAACAAATGATAAAAACAAATTCCAAAATGGGAAAAGACAATACCCTTGACAATAACTCTCAAAGTAAATTTGATGGTAATCCGGTGGATCTCCACCAATTCTTTCAAATGGCTGAAATACAATTCAAACGTACTACAACAAACAATGACGAAAAAGAATTTCTAGATATAATAAAATCAAAACTAGTAGGACGTGCGTACAATGTGATTCTTAAATATAAAGGGAGACTCCCCACAGCCTGAACCGTTCAGAGGGAGGTTCCAGGCCATCGAATTGAAATAAATAAAAGTATAATGCAGTTTAATAATAAAAAAAAGAAAATTTATATATAAGAAAATTTAAATCAAAATAAACGAGGAAGATTATAGTAGCCCTTGTCAATTTTTAGATACCCGTGCATACACACTATGATGTATAAAATAAAATAAACCGTTAATAATAATATTTTATTCCCCCTATGCTATTATATATATTACAAAAATTTCATCGAGCACTTATATGAAGTTTCAAAATGTTACTGCCCCATTTTCGGGCGGCTGCCATTCAAAAATTGTAAATTCGAAAACTGTGAATCTAATGAAACTACGAGGCTAAAATTAAAACTGGGCCAGTAAAGTAATAGAGCAAGTTACTTGGTAAAGTTGGACATCACTTGGACCAACTTTTAGGGTGGCCGAATTTTTTTTTTTTTGTTTTTCTTTTTTTTTAAGCAATTATGGAATAATGAATTATTGAAAATTTTTTTTAATTAATTTTCTTTTTTATATATTTTTTGTATAATATATAACAGCATAAGGGGAATAAAATATTATTATTAACGGTTTATTTAATTTTATACATCATAGTGTGTATGCACGGGTATCTAAAAGTTGACAATGGCAACTATAATCTTCCTTGTTTATTTTGACTTAAATTTTCTTAAATATAAATTTTCTTTTTTTTATTATTAAACTGCATTATACTTTTATTTATTTCAATTCGATCGCCTGGATCCTCCCTCTGGACGGGTCAGGCTGTGGGAGTTTCTTTTTATATCTAAGAATCACATTGTACGCACGTCCTACTATATAGTTTTGATTTTATTATATCTAGAAATTCTTTTTCGTCATTGTTTGTTTTAGTTCGTTTGAATTGTATTTCAACCATTTGAATCAACCAGTAAATTTGATGGTATTATTTTAGTTATCACAATAAATTGAGGAAGAACTTTCTTTCTTTTTTTTTGACAGTTCTGTTAAGATTTATGCTCTTTTCATTT
This sequence comes from Dolichopus griseipennis, assembly GCA_963082915.1. NCBI lineage: Eukaryota > Metazoa > Arthropoda > Insecta > Diptera > Dolichopodidae > Dolichopus > Dolichopus griseipennis. Next base: position 261,162,128 of record OY720441.1, on the reverse strand, counting down.
GGTACAATTCTCCAGACTCAGATGAAACATTGAGCGAAAGGTTTTTTGTGCAGTACAATTTGAAAAAGATAAAAAAAGAAAACTTACCTCAAGTTTTTTGCTTAAAAAATTTGTCAATTATTTATACAAGAAAAATGGGATAAATACTTCTCAGGTCGTTTGTCCAGAGAAGGAGTCAGGGTATATATAATTAAAATTTATTTAGATTTTAATTAAAAAGTAGAGAAAAAAAGGAATTTAGCAATCAATAATCAATTACATTTATTTTATTTTTATGATAACATAAACACATATTAATTTTTTGTATTAATTACAAAAATTTAGAAAATAACTAAATTGAGTTCTTTTGTTTTACATAAATTATATTTTTTTTCTATTTCTAAGAAAGAAGTTTAACTTTATAACATAAAATTAAAAATTTGTTTTAATTATTGTTACTCGCTTACTTGTTAACCAAGGTGTTTTCCTGAAAACTGCTGTATTTCTGTTTGTTGTACGTTTGAATGCCGCTGGTAACTGCTGTTAATTGATTTTATTGCTGGACGCTGGTAACTGACGTTCTTGTTTCAAACATTTTTTTTTTGTTGTTATACTTGTTTTGTTATCTACTGATGTTAACTAACTCTTTATTTAAAATATAAGTTCTTTATATGTTATTAATATGCTCTTTATAATTTAATATAAGATATGTATTTGTTATTTATAAATTATTATTTATATTATTTTATTTAAGTTCTTTATTGTCTTTCTTGTGATCTGACTGACTAGTCTTTTTCTTTTTAACATTATTGTCTATTTTGGGAATAAGTAAAGAAATAAAAGAATGCCAAGCGTTCCATTTTTAAGTGGTACGCTTGGGTAAAAAGGTATCATTTTAATTTTGGTAAATGTGCATTGCACATGTTAAATGTTATAATTTGTACTTTCTTATCTACTAAAAAATGTACAAATGCATTTTCATATTGAAAAATTAAAAAAACGGACCTGTTCTAATTTTAAACATAATATGAATAGCATATAGTCAGCTCACATTACTGAATCATAATATTGATTTTAGTATGTTATATTTAACTGTGTTACTTGGGATCATATTTCAATAAAGTGAATAATGAATTAATGTTATTAAAATATGATTTGTTTTAATTATTTATTATTTTTTATCATTAATGAGAAAGAGTATCATAAACCTCAAATTCAATTTTTAACAATATGTAAATTATGGAACAATTCAGAATTTATATTTTATATAAACATTTTGGACATTAAAAAGTTCGTTTTTTAAAAAGTACTGGAAGTTGTGATCGGAATTAACTAGTTTCATTCGTTTCTGACCTATCAGTTGAACGGACGGGCAGACACACATCTTAATCCACTCAAAATTTAATCCTAAACAAGAATATACATACTTTTTCTTAAAAAGTTCACATTTTAAAACTATTAAATAAATTTTAAACTTTTTGTTTTTTTACCTGTTGTAATTTAAAATGCTAATCTTAAATACATTAAATTTTACTTGAATAAAATTATTTATATTTTATTTCAGTTTTGGAAGGTTTCGGGGGAGTATCAATTCGACCGTTAGAAACATTACATAATGCTCTTTCGCTAAAGCAACTTGACAATTTTTTGTTTAAAATGATTTCATCAAAGGCATCTGTTTCATGTTCATCCCCATCAGAAAATTCAACTTTGACTACAAGCATTGATTCCAGTGAATTGGGGTATAGTAAATCCCATATGCATAATTATTAATTACTTAATTTTATTTAAATAAAATACATTAAAATTCAATTTTAAGGTTTTATAATTGTTTTAAATAGATTATTAATATTCATTATTAAAGTATATTTTTTATATTGCCTGAAGGTATGAAAAAAGGATATAAATCATTAAAAAAAAAAAAAACACATTGTCTTACAGGAAGCTATCGTGATCCTCCTAAAAATCTTCAAGTAACTCGAAATCAACTGATTTTTTGTAGATGACGCTAATATAAATTAGTGTTAAAAAAATTGTTGTATTCAATTTATTTTTATTTATAGATTAAATTTAGTAAGTTTGTTATATTTTTTTTTTTCATAACTATGATGACAAATATTAATAAAAAATTAAATTCAATTTTATTCTTTTCATTAATCAGCCGATGGTGCAGTGCTTAAGGTACCGGGTTCAAATCCTGTCAATATCAAAATATATAAATTTTTCACTATAACAATTTTATCCTTCTGATCGATAGCTTAGGGGCCATGTTCCGACTTTTCAAACGAAAAGGCTCATCGGATCATATCTATTAAAAAACTATAGTGGATATTAAAATAATTTAATAAGAAGTCCAAATGTCAAATAGGCAAAGGGTAAATATTATCAGGCACATTCTCATTCAAACCTTTGAATGAATAGGAAGTATCGCGGAAGATAAAAATTAAAATTAAAATACAATAAATACAATTAAAATAAATAAATATTAAAAAGTGGTGAAAAAAAGTAAAGAGAAAGTTTAAGTCAGAAAGTGGTTAAAAACAAAGCCCTTTAGGGCTAAAATCAGTGCTAAGTGGTAACCAAAGCCACATGTTAAAAAAAAAAAAAACAAAAACAGAAGTTAAAAATTACACCTAGTAAACAATCACAGTAGCACAGTAAAAAACATAGACTTAAAAATTTTGCAAAAATTTTGTATAAGCTTAGGCGAAAAATTTATATGAATAGTGCTTCATTAACAAAAAAAAAAAACTATATATATTAAAAATTTTTAAAAAAATTTACTTGCCAAGGAGCTATTTTCAAATTCAAAAATATTCCCAAAATTAAGTTTCAACAATTCTGAAACAAAATCCCTAAAGAAGTAGACCGAAACAGTGACACGACAGATTTCGCTTTCTGTTATAGTTCAAACTATAACAAAAAAGCAAAACATTCTATTTTACGTACCCAGTTCTAGATAAAAGTATACGTGTATACATTTATTTTAGAGCAAACCGACCTAGAACAGAGACCCCTAAGGGGGCAAAAAATGGCTCCTTCAATGGGGACTAATCCTAAACCTGGAACGAAAAGGCCATCAAGAGACAACTTTCAAGCTCTCGACACCGACAGTAATGACTACGAAAAAAAATTCCTCATATGTCTAGCCACAACAGCAGGCAAAACCATGAAAAATTTTAGAATTTTCGGTATAAATAAGGCACTTGAAAAAGTGACGAAGAATTTGGTTGCCGTTATAACAGAGACGGAAATTTAATAATTGAAGTAATCGGCAAAACAACTGCTGATAAGTTTATCAAAGTAAACGATCTCATGGGGGTAAGTGTGAAAATAGAATACATAAAGTCATTAAATTCTTCGAAGGGGGTGGTTTTTTCATTCCCTCTTGCAAATGAAGAAATTACCGATGCAGAGATATTAAAGGAATTAAAGGAAAATAATCCAAAAGCCGAGATCGAAGAGTTGTACAGGTTCCCGGTTAAAGACGCTTCAAAATTACATAAATACACAGGACTCATTAGCCTCACGTTCGGAGTTAGTAAACCTCCGGATCAGATAAAAGCTGGTTTCTTAATCTTAGACGTCAGAAGAAGCTACCCTATCCCTCAAAGGTGCAACAAATGCCAGTGCCTTGAGCATAGAGTAGCTCATTGCAAAGATGACACACCACATAGGTGCCCGAAATGCTCGCAAGAAGTACTTGCAGCGTACATAGATAAACATTTGGAAAACTGCTCAAAACCTAATTGTATTAATTGCGAAAAGAACGGGTTTGATTCCAAACATCCCCCGAATGATAAAGATTGTCAAAGCTACACCAGGGAAAGAGAAATACTACGAATTAAAACCGAAAGAAGATGCACAAAAGCAGAAGCCTTTTTAACATATAAAGAAAAACATCAAAACGCTCAAAGCTACAAAGGTATTGCAGATAGTTTTAAGGTTCAAAACACAAACTCTCCCTCAACAACAGCATCCATTAAAAAAATCTCCATCCAACAAAACAACCTTTTAAGCAGTCAAAACATTGAAAAATATAACATAACACCTGCCGACCAAGCATTTATCGAAAAACTGATACAAAACTACTACATTAACAAAGATAAAACAATACAACAATACAACTTAGCCACCAACAATATTAATACAACCGAAACAAACAGCACCCACCCTCAAACCCTACAATCTAATAACGCACCAAAGCTAAAGGACGTAGTTAGTGAAAATCAACTCGCCCTAGAAGAAAAAATGAATGCAGAGAAGAAAAAAACACAAGAACTACAAAAACAAAAACAAAAACAAATGCAAATACATTTTGAAACAAGCTCTAATGAAGAAGAGAAAAACCAAAAGGTAGCACCTACGTCAAAAAAGGTATCCAAACGTGCAAAAATCATCAAAAAAGAAGTAGGAAAAAATAAAACAACAACTACTGCCTCAGACAATCTCATGGAAATCTAAAGTAAGACAATACATACACACCACAAGAAACATTAATATAAAAAAGCAACTAATAACATTAAATAAACATATCCAGAATAAACAATAAAATGATAAATAACCCATTAAAAAATAATAACTTAAATACTACAAATAATAATTCAAATAATATTAATGTTAATATTAATATTAACAACAATGATAATAACCACAATAATAACAAAAATAATAATAATAACCAGATTAATAATATAACTAACAACACTACTAATAACATTATGAACAATCGCAATAATAATAACAATAACAATAAAAATAACAAATCTGTAGCTATTATACAATGGAACATCCAGGGATACAGGACTAACAGACCGTATCTGGAGCTATTAATTGATAAATACAACCCCAAGATTATAGCTATCCAAGAAACAAACAATCATATGGATAATTACCTAGACTATTTTAGAGGATACAACTGCCTGCTACCAAGGACGGTTAACAGAATAGGCGAGGTTGGCCTTCTTATTAAAGCAGGAATTAAATACCAAGAACTTCAATTAATATCATCTCTCCAAAATATAGCTATTAAAGTTGGTATTCCTGGACTTACTAACGAGATAACGATTGTAAACTTATACATAGAAAATAACAGAACTATGGATGTGTGTGATTTGGAAGACCTGGTCAGACAGATCTGCCCTCCATTCCTTATACTAGGAGACATGAACGCAAGGCACGTCAACTGGGGAGATCACATCAATAATGCGAAGGGCTCAATCGTAAACACCTGGATTGATAACAACGACAATATATACCTCTTAAATGATGGCTCCCCTACACTTCTAAATACCAGAGGCACCCATACCTGCCCGGACCTCTCAATATCATGCAATAACCTAACCAATTCAATTACTTGGATGGTAGGGCATAACCCTAAAGGGTACGACCATCATCCAATAATCATAGACACAGTTGGACATACTGCAAACAAGATAAAATTACAAAAAAGTTTTAACGAAAAAAAAGCGAACTGGGATAAGTTTTACAGAATAGTTAACACCCTTCTGATGGAGAAACAAGCTTCTGATAACATTAACAAGGAAGCAGCCCAACTTTCCAAAATTATTAGAGAAGCGGCGGTCGCTGCAATGCCAACCACGGGAACAAAATATAAAAAAATTCCATGGCTAAATAAGGACATAAAAATATTACAAAGAGAAGCAAAAAATATTTTTAGGGCATATAAGAGGAGTCCAAACAATCATCTGCTCATCAATCTCAAGAGGAAAAACGCAATGAACAGAGGAAAAATAAGAAAAGCGAAACGTGAAAATTGGGAAAAATTCGCAAATGAAATTGATGGCAGGGACCAAAGCAATACCTGGAGTAAAGCAAGAAGAATACTAAATAGGAGAGCTCCAATGGGGGAACTCAATTTACTAATTAATGGTGAACTGGAGGACGACCCAGAAAAAATAGCAAACTTCATGGCACAAAAATGTACTGACTATAGTAAGGAGATTAAACATCCCTCCCTAAACAACATAGAATATCCAAAATATAAAGAAAACAGGGCACTCAATGAGAAAATAACCAAATGGGAAGTTTTCAACACAATAAAAAATTTTAAAGGAACGACTCCGGGGATTGACAAAATATCTTATGACATGCTGTTAAAAGCCGGTGAAAACTTCCACCAAAGACTCTCAAAACTTTATAATGCCATACTACAAACATCGGTATACCCTCAAGCCTGGAAGTTGGCAAAACTGATACCTATTAGAAAAGCGGGAAAAGACCCTACGAAAGCTGAGTCATACAGATATATTTCTCTACTACCAACGATTAGTAAAACACTTGAAAAAATAATTGCTAAAAGACTGGCCTGGTGGTTGGAAAAGAAGATATCAAAAAACATACAAGGCTTTAGAGAGAGGTGCAGCACACAAACAATTCTATTAGAAGTTGATTAATATTTAGGCGGTACACTGGCAAACAAGTCTCATGCAGATCTTATCTCATGTGACTTGGAGAAGGCGTTTGACAGGGTACACTTTGCCACAATTCAAAAACAACTACAAAAATGGAACACAAATGTAAAATATATAAATTTCATACATAGCTATTTAACAAATAGAAAAATACTAGTAAACATAAAAGGGCACAATTTTACACAAAAAAACTTAATAAGTGGAATACCACAAGGTTCGCCGTTATCAGTTCAGCTATTTAACATTTACATAAGCTCGCTAGCGGACGAACTAAACAATATACCACGGTTAAAGACTTTTGCATATGCTGATAATGTCTTGCTCCTGGCCAGAGGGGATACGGCAATTAGAGAAAGTACTCTAAACTCAGCAATAAAGATAATGGACTCTTGGGCGGAGAAAGAAGGAGCCTCCTTCTCAGTGGAAAAAACTGAACTACTTCACTGCTGTAGGAAAATAAAAAATTGTACCAAATCACTAATTGTTCACAAGGACAAAATCATAAGGAATAGCCAGAATATAAAGGTACTAGGAATGATCTTCAACAATAAGCTAAAATATAACGAACATATTAAAAAGCTGAAAAAATCAGTGGAAAAATCAAATAACTTGTTGAAATTCATTTGTAGAAAGAAATATGGACCTCCGCCGGCAACAGCTCTAAAAATTGCCAAATGGATCATACTAGGTAAAATACAATATGGTATAGAAATTTATGGCTGTACCACTACAGGTAACACAACTAAAATACAGATCTCTATGAATAAGGCTATTCTCACCAGCTCTAGGTGCTCTGCCTTCAACACAAATACCGGCACTCACTATGGAATCAGGACTTCCCACTTTCATGGAGCTAAGGTATGCAAGACTGATAAAAAACGTAGCAAGAGCTTATGTAAATAGTAATCATCCTATGCATGAGTTAATTAAACAAAAAATAGAAGAAAACAAGTACTCAAAATTCTCTGCACTGGACAAAGCATTAATAAAATTTAAAAAGTTGAGTCTGGTTATAAAGCCGCCCACTCAAGTGAAGAATTACAGTCATAATTGGGGGAACTGGTATAAAAATATAGATATCAGTTTAGAAAATTACAAAAAAAATGAAACAGAGAACAACACCTATATAAGACTGTTCCTGGAAAAGAAACAAAAATGGAAAGATCACAAACTAATATACACAGATGCGTCAAAAACTGCGAAGGGGTAGGATTTGCAGTTATAGAAAATAAAAAAACGCTTGTAACTGGCAGCTTACCCTACGATTGTCAAGTTTTTGTGGCAGAAGAACTTGCAATCTGAGAGGCTACAAAAATTGCTAACAAAAACAAAACTTACAAAACAGTGATACTCACAGACTGCCTTAGTGCTACAAAAAACATACTAAACATAAATAATAAAAACCAGATGGCAAAAGACATTCGGGATGCGATCATTAAAGCTAAAGGGAAAATCAAATTAGCTTGGATCCCAGGTCATGTGGGCATTGAGGGAAACACAGTAGCAGATGAAGCGGCTAAAATCGCTACCAGGAGCCCGATGTTACAATTCGCAGTTACATCAACCAACTATACACATAAGGTGATAAACCTAAAAATACAAAACAGAAGACAGTTTTTGTTCAATAGAGCTGACACATTCAGAAACATTCATCAACCGTCTGCAAACATAACCAACCTACTGAACATAAACAGGTGTATAGCAGTCAAAATCACAAGAATTAGGATGGGGTGTACATTGGCAACACATGGTCATTATTATGATAGAAGTGATGCCCCGCTGTGTAGACACTGTCAACAAAACCTTACCATCAAACATATTTTCTTGGAATGCAGAGAAACGGCAAACTACTGGTCCAATAACGAGAGCACAATAGAAACCTTAAGGAAAAATGACAACAAAAGCCTCACCAAAATAAAGGAGCTAATGGCCCATTTTGGTATCTGGCACAAAATATAAAATAACATGTAAAAAATAATAAAAAATTAAAACTAAATTAATCCAAAATAATAAATATTTATAAAAAACAATAAATAACCGAAAAACTAAAATAATGAACCCTGAATATTAAAAAAAAAATATTATAAATAATAAATATTTTAATGATTTCCCCTCTTCTTGCAAGAAAAGGCGGTTAACCAACTACAAATAATAAAAAATCACAAGATGTTGCTTTGGTCAATATCAAAGCTAACAATCTTAAATCAATTAAATAAACCAACTCATAGAAAATAAAACCAAAAAAAACCATAAATAAATTTCTAGAACAATAACCATTTAACTTAAAAAATTCATACCTAATTCTAATATAAATAAAAAAATCAATCTAATACAAATCAAAAAAAATCATTTAAACAAAAACCTAAATTAACCAAATACCACATACATAAATTCAAACTTGCAAACATCAATAAAACTGTGAAGCCTGGGTCACAACTTTTACGAATTCGTAAACACGAATTCAGGAAGTGGAGTCATGGTTGGACTTGACCCAGGCTTGTTACGGAAGGAAGACTCCATCTTCAAAAAAGGGCAAAATATCCAGTCAATTAAAAGCAGACATGTAGACACACACTCAATATATAACAAAAAAAACACTCATAAAATATACCTAAGCAAACAAAAAGTGCTAACTGAAGGCGAAAGAAGAAGAAGAAGAAGAAGACGAAAGAAGAAACGAAGACAAAATTTTTTTTCTTATTGTTCTTAATATTAATATGACTTCTGAATCAAACACATTATTTTAAAATAATTTTCTTTATGATTTATGAATTAATCCTTATTTAAAAAAAAAAAAAAAAAAAAACTTTTTACAAAAAGCCTAGATTAAGAACATAATATTGTAAGTTACATATAAAAAATAACGAAGTCAAAAGTTTACTTAATTTTGTAAACATTACAATGATATATGATTTAAACACATTATTTTAAACTCAACCAAAAAAAATAATTAAAAATTTTTTTTTGATTCACGAATCTATCCTTCTAAGATAAAAAAATTATGATTTATGAACTAAACATTTTAATTTTAACTTAACTAAAAAAAAAAAAAGAAAAGAAAAAATTTTTATTTTTGTTTACTAAAATCCTAGATTAAGAATATAATACTGTAAATTAATATATAATAAGAACTCCAAATGCTTTATAGGCAAAAGGAGAAATTATCATGCAATATTTATATTGTATAGTATTGAATATAAATAAATAAATAAATAAATAAAATATCAGGCAATTTTTACTATTGTCTGGTACTACAAAAAAAAAAAACAAGTAAAGAAACAAGTTGGTACAACCGACTTAGAAATAACCTACACCTATTTGGTTCAAATTTAATGGGAAGTCCATAAGTCATTTTGAAAACATAAAACCTGTTATTAGTTTGATCGTAAGAAATAGCTAACCAAATTAACTTTATAATACTAAAAACATTTTCTAATTACTTTATCTACTCAAAAATATTACAAATTCTTACTAATTTATCGATTAAAACACAAAAAAACTTGAATTAAATGAAAATATATTTATTTAAATTCAAATACAAAAGTAAAAAAAATTGAATTATTAATTTTGTGATAAAAATTTAATATATTTAATAATTAAAATTTTTCAAAATTGCAATTATTATAAATTGCTAGTTTATGTACCTATCGAAAATCTTATAAACGCAAAATATCAAATTAATGTATTTCTAAAATATAATTACAAATTTAGAACTTTTCATATAATTCATTTAAATATAACCATAAATTTTACACAAATGCAGCAAGTACCTTTAAATATAGCTTAAGTATTCTACACAATGTATTAATTATATATCACCTATTATATATATTCAATAAAATATATGATATAATAAAAATTAAAAAAAAGGAATTTAATAGTTTATTAAAAAAATATTTTGTTTTTAATTTATAAAATATTATACAAAATATGTTTTATGGTCAATTTCTAACCTTTTAAAAATATAAAACTGTTACATAAAAACGGAAATAGGAAAGAACCCTCGTGTATCAAATTTAAAGTTTTTATCTTCATGAATCTCGAAGATAAGCTTTTTAATTTTGGGATATCTTAGGAGGCACCTGAACGACCGCTACAATTAAGTCTAAATTTCGGGGACACATAGGGAATAGAAAATATATTCTTTGGCTTCAAAATTATACTCGTTTGGCCTCAGATCGATCAAAAGCTTTTACAATCCGAACTCATTGTCCTAACTCGACCAGAACCAATTCCCATGGTACTTTCGTTATTCGTAACCTGGGGCTTAAATTTCATCAAAATAGGGGCATTATTTTTGGAGTTATACTGCTTTTAAGTTATATGCCCGTTAGCCTTTGAACTTTCAAAGGTTCCAGAACCAGAAACCGTGATACAGTTTCGTCCATACGGGTCCCTGTCATACTTTCAATACTAGTTTACTTTTGTACACAATTGGAACGTTCTATCTTAATTTTCGTTTGGCCTCAGATCGATCAAAAGCTTTCAGAATCCGAACTCATTGTCCTAACTCGACCAGAACCAATTCCCATGGTACTTTCATTATTCGTAACCTGGGGTTTAAATTTCATCAAAATAGCGGCATTATTTTTTGAGTTATACTGCTTTTAAGTTATATGTTCGTTAACCTTTGAACTTTCAAAGTATCCAGAACCCGAAACCATGGTACAATTTCGTCCATACGGGTCCCCGTCATACTTTCAATACTAGTTAATTTTTGTACACAATTGGAACGTTCTATCTTAATTTTCGTTTGGCCTCAGATCGATCAAAAGCTTTCAGAATCCGAACTCATTGTCCTAACTCGACCAGAACCAATTCCCATGGTACTTTCATTATTCGTAACCTGGGGCTTAAATTTCATCAAAATGGAACGTTCTATCTTAATTTTAAGTTACTATTTTTATTAATTTCGATGATAAGTTTTTTAAACCTTTGGGGGGTCTAAGAGGGGTACTGAACCACCACTCTAATTGATCCAAAATTAGGGGAACGCGCAGGAAATAGTAAACACCCATGTATCAAATTTGAAACTTCGAAATTTGTTTGAAGTTACTATCTTTATTTATTTCGAAAATATGCTTTAAGGTCTTCGGAACTGTGTGGCTGGTCCTTAACCCACTACTCTAATTGGCCCCAAATTTCAAGGACACTAAGGAAATAGAAAGAGACATCCTGATACCAAATTTGGAGGTTCTATCTTCATTGGTTTCGAAATTATGCTCATTTGGCCTAAATTCGGTCAAAAAGTTCTAAGTTCCGAACCATTGTACACTACCCACCGTACGCAATCACCACCGTAGTTTCATTACCAGTACCCTATAACACAAATTTTATGAAGATAGCGTTATTAGCTGTTGAGCTATCGTAATTTTTTATATAAATGTTCGTTAGCCTTTAGTTCGATTAAAAGGTCCAGAATCCGAACCCTTGGGGTGATTTAGCCAATGTGCAGTCCGCGCTGTATTTTAAATACAAGTTAACCCTTTTACACAAGTGGAACATTATATATTAATTTTAAGGTACTATTTTTAGAATTTCATTTATAAGCTTTTAAACCTTGGTAGTTGTAAGAGGGGTACTGAACCACCACTCCAATCGATCCCAAATTAGGGACACACACAAGAAATAGTAAAGAGCACTCTTGTGCCAAATTTGAAGCTTCTACATTTTTTTAAGCTGCTATCTTTATTAATTTTAATGATATGCTTCAAGGTCTTCAGAAATGTGTGGCTGGTCTCCGACCCACTACTCCAGTGGGGCCCAAATTTCAAGGACACTAAGGAAAAAGAAAGAGACACCCTAATACCAAATTTGGAGGTTCTATCTTCATTGGTTTCGAAATTATGCTCATTTGGCCTAAATTCGGTCAAAAAGTTCTAAGTTCCGAACCATTGTACACCACCCACCGTACTCAATCACCACCGTAGTTTCATTACCTGTACCCTATAACACAAATTTTATGAAGATAGCGGCATTAGTTGTTGAGTTATCGTGATTTGTTAAATATGTTTGTTAGCCCTTAGACCAATTAAAAGGTCCAGAATCCGAACCCATGGGCCGATTTCGCCCATTTGCAATCCCCGCCGTACTTTTAGTCCCAGTAATCTACAGTTTATTTATTTATTTATTTATTTATTTGACTCATGCTTAACTCAAACACGTTACAAATTTTTTACTTAAAACTAACAAAGTGTAATAAAAGATATTAAATATTACAAAACTAATTAATACAAAACTAAATTTATATAAAAAAAATCATGCAAAAAAGAAAAAAAAGGAAAATAGAATATTCAATTAAAATAAGAAACAAAATTCATTAACAATATTCATTATAATAATAATTAAAGGTTTAACAAAAAACAAAATTATTAAACAAATTTAAGAATAAAATTGAATATGAAAAAATAAAAAAAAAAATAAACAAAAATCAATAATAAACTAAAGATAATCCCAAAGTTTTACCCATGCAAATATAAATCTTTCTTTAATGTTAATTTGGTTAGTTGAAGGTTACAGTGTTTATATTTATTGCATAAAGCCATCATTCTGTTAAGAGGCCCGTATTTACCATAATTGGTACGGTGAAACTGAAGATAAAACATGTTATGTGTTCTTAATCTAGAAACAGGACAGAAAACTACCCTATCAAGTAATTCCTTAGAAATAGTGTTGCCTTTGAGTAATTCTGTTAAAAATATTATATCAGCAACCTCACGACGTTTTTCAAGAGTGTTATGATTTAATAAATTTAGCCGATGCTCATACGGAGGGAGATTGAACGGATCTTCCCAGGGCAGATGACGAAGAGCAAATCTAAGAAATTTCTTTTGGACAGATTCAATCCTATTAACATGGACTCTATAAAATGGATTCCATACCTGGCTGGCATATTCCAAATTGGGTCTTACCAAGCAAGTATAAAGAGAATTAAGAACATAGGGGTCTTCAAATTCTCTTGCCCAGCGCTTGATAAAACCCAGCATAGAATTTGCTTTATTTAATATATAGGTATAATGAGGTTGAAATGAGAGTTTACTATCAAAAAATACTCCCAAATCTTTAACTGACAGATAGAATAGTTTGATTATTAAAAGAATAAGTACATGATAATTGATTTAAACGACGCGTAAAAGAAATAAAAGCACATTTAGTTATGTTAAGAAGAAGGTTATTATTAACACACCAGTTATGAAAACGGTTTAAATCATCTTGTAAAGCTAACGAATCATCTAATGAATTAATTTTTTTTAAAATTTTCATATCGGCATATATTTTAATGTGACTATTGTAAATTAATGAAGTAACATCATTTATCGAAATAATGAACAATAAAGGGCCAAGATGACTACCCTGAGGAACCCCTGTGAGAGCCAAAAATGGGGTCGAAATTATAGATCTAAATAGAATTGAATAACTTCGATCTGAAAGATATGAGGAAATCCAATTTATAAAGTATGAGGGAAAACCTAATTTTCTTAACTTAAAAATGATAATATTATGGGGAAGAAGATCGAATGCTTTACTGAAGTCGGTGTAAATTACATCAGTTTGAAAGCCATCCTCCATATTTTTAAGAAAAATTGATGTAGCCTCAACAAGGTTAGTAACGGTAGACTTATTTTTCACAAAGCCATGTTGATATGGTGATAAGAAGGTGACGCAGTGATCATAAATAGAATCAAAAACAATTAATTCAAAAAGTTTTGGAATCGAGGATAGTTTTGCTATCGGTCGATAATTAGTAATGTCATTTTTATGATCTTTCTTATGAATAGGTCTAATAAAAGCACTTTTCCAAATAGATGGAAAAACCCCAGTAGCTAACGAGCAATTAAATATTGTGGACAGTGGGCCAGCCAAAGAGGAAGCGCATTTTTTTAAAAATAAGTTAGGGATACCATCACTTCCAGGACTTGGATTATCATCAATTTTATTTATGTAATTCAATACCATGTAAGAATCTATATTAATATTTGTAAGTGTAGTATTCGGAAAATTTTCAAGGTGAGAGAAATTTGCTTCATTTACAGAAAAGGTTGAAGTAGAGTAACTAGAAGAAAAGAATTCACGAAAAAATTCGCAAATGATTTTGGAGTCATTACTAACAGAATTTTTATAATTGAAAAAGGTTGGATATTGATCACTTTCTCTTTTAGAGTTTACAAATTTCCAAAATTGTTTTGGATTGGCTTTGATATTCGATGACATATTGCGAACATAATTTGAATAAAGATTATCAGCCAAAAATTTAAATTCATTAAACAGAGTAAGAAAATAGTTATAGTCAGAATTCAGGTTACTTTTGACAAATTTACGCCAAGCTTTATTTTTTTTATTTTTTAATGTTTTGAGATTTTTATTAAACCAGGGTGGGCTGGATGCATTCGTAGTATCAACTACAAGAGGAACAAATTGAGAAATAGAAGACCGAATAATTCCATAGAAATTATTAACAGAATCGTTTAAATTAGAAGAAGGAATAAATGAAAAATTATAAGAGGTCAAAAAATTATTAATATCATCGAAATTGGCTTTTACAAAATTAAAACGATGTGATAAAGTAGATTCAACTTTCGCAGGGGGAAAAGAGGAAAAGGAAAAACAAATAGGGGGGTGGTAAGGATCGATTCTGACTAATTCAATTGGGCAATCAAGAATAACCAAATCGTTCCAGTTCGTAGTGAAAATAAGATCCAATTGATTACTTCTATAATTGAATATCGAAGATACTTGTTGAAAGTTAAAGGAGTTTAAAGAATCAATTACTAAGCACTCAATATTACTAATCAGTTCTTTTGGTACGAAGTAAGGTTCTTCATCATGAGCAATCCAACTGATATTAGGTAAATTAAAATCACCACATAGGATGATATCATCATTTGCGTTGATTTTGCTAATATATGACTCAATTACTGATAAATACTTAGAATAAAGTTCAAAGTTAGAAGCTGGTGGAATATAACAGTTAATGATGAATAAACTATTGGAAAGCAGTTCAACTTTAATAGCCATAATTTCAGTATTTTCAATTGATTCAGTGTGAGAGCAAGTCAATTCTGAGGAACAAAATGTATTTTTTATTGCGATTAATACTCCTCCACCTTTCGAAGTATTAGAGAGAATTAGAGAGAACCGTTTTCGTTTTGGTACGTAGACCTCTTACGTTTTGGTAATAGATAGATAATTTAGGTAAAGTGTTGCAAGGATTAGCTAAGGTAAGAGGAGATAAATTAATATTAACTAGATTTTCTCTCACTTGGGAGCGGACGAAAGTACTTATCATGATTTTCCCTTACCCTTTGAAGATAATTAATTCTGTTAGACGAAATATGAAAAGCATATGAATTAAGATCATTCAAGGCATTTACCGCAGAAATTCCAAATGTGTCATGATATCTAATAAAAATATCACGCAACTCATTAACATCAGTTGGCAATCCTTCTTGTTGAATAGCAATTTTCAGTGATGTATTAGTTTTTCCACCTATACAAACATCATTAGACTTATTATGAAGATAGGCTAGATAAAGTCTAACATTTTCAAAAATTCTGCTATCCCTAAGTCTGGCTAAAACATACCTGCTATTATTATTATCTTCTAAAGATTTAAGTGTGACCTTAACAACAGGTGGCAAAAGAGGGTCTAGCACCGGTGGTAGTGTAGGTATAGAATTAGAAACATTTGAAGAATTTGAAGCTTTCATTTGAGATTTTTTTGGTAGTGAAGATTTTACATGAGGATTTAAGGTTTCACCTTGAACAAAGTTATGGTACTTAGTCAAAGTGGAAGAAAGAGATTTTTTAAATTTAGAAATTTTAGTTTTAAGAAAAGAATCACTAACATGTTTATTTAAGGAGGATTTCGGATCATTTGAAAGTGAAGATTTAGATTTAAATTTAATTTGTTTTTTATTGTTAAGAGGTATATGATTAATATTATATAAAGAGTTATTAGTATTATTGCTAGAGTTTAATCGATTAATTTTATCATAACAAGTAGAAGCTGTTATTGGAAGTTCAAGAAGACTATTAATGTTATTTACTTTTGAGTTTGTGTTAGCAGTGGAGTTAAGTGTATAAGTATCACTAGAAGGAACTTTAGGTACATCGAAAAGATTAATTAAATCATTACCTGCATTGTTTGCTTTAACTGTATTAGAATTATTAATATCTGTAGAAGTATCAGTTATTAGTGGGTTAATTGAATTTTCAAAATTATTATTAGTATTATTAGCGTTAGTAGAATGTAGGTTAGGTTTAATTGTATCTATGTTAGGTTTAGAAAGATTTGAATTTGCATCTATCAGATTTAACGAAAATTTGGGATTACCTTTAGTCCTTAGCTGCTGTGGCGTAAGAGGTCGCTTAGGTTTATCAGGTTGCTCTGGTTTAACAGGTCTTTTTGACGTAAAAATAACAGCATCCGAAGTCCAGTTGGTAGTATGTGCTCCAATTTTGTCCCAAATATAACCATTATTGGGATCCAGTAACAACTGCATTGTACCATATGGGCCAGTTAATTTAAAACAGCGAAATTTAATGTTTTTTCTTTTAATACGATTTGGAGTAACATTAAGACAGGAAACTGAATTGACGCGAAACTCATCTTTTATAAATCGAAGCATTTTAATACAATCGAAGAAACGTGGAGCTCCGTTAATACAAATAGATGAATTTTTTAACTTCTCAATATTAGCTGAAGAGAGGTTAAAATTGTGTAGTTTCGATATTCTACGATCCCATTCATCTTCAGTCCATATAATCCCAAATTTATGTACTATTATTGGATCCGTTTGAATACCAATATCACAAGTTTCCAGAGTATTTTGAGTACCAAATTCGCATGTTGTAAGTGTACTCTGGACTCCTTTATTAAAAGTTTCAACCCTTTTGGAGTTAGAATCTTGAAGGTTTGTGAGCAGCTCCAATAAAAATAAATTTGTTGAGTTATGTAGTTGTTCTAGTTTTTCAACAAGAGAATTATGTTGAGAAGCTAGCAGTTTGTTAAATGCAGATACATCAACATGTTGGCGACTAGAACCAGCTCCGATGATATCTCTAATGTTATTTTCTAGGTTGGCAAAATGTTTAGGCAGATGTGCGAGAACTTCTGTTTTGATTTTTTCAACAGCATTGTCATTATTATTTTGGCCTGAGACACGGCTGCATAGTCCATCAAACGACTTCGCCATGTCATGAAAAGCGTTTGTATTACCCACAATGGTGTTGTTAGTTTTATTACATAGTGATGTTTTTTCATTTGCAAGATCAGATATTGTTTTATGAATATTGTCAAACATACCACGCAACAAACCTTCATGGTTTTGACAATCCTCACAAATGAAAAACGAGTCAAGAGATGGATGGTACCAATCTCTGCTGAAACCCATACAAACTCCATGTAACTTTCTTTTACAAAACGCTTTGCAAATAACAAATTTGCTTTTCTTGTCGAAATCGAAACAATTTGCCAAATCGCATTTGTAACTCATTTTAAATATGAAGTGTTAAAAATTATACAAAAAAGAAAAAATAAACGAAGGTTAACTAAGTTTATTCGCTTTAATAATTTAATTTATAAAAGTTTAAAGTTTTAAGTTTTTTTTTTTTTTATATTTTATTTTTTTTAATTTTAATTTAAATTACTTAATCAAAGTGATCAAATTACGATTAAGCACAAGCCAAAAAAAATAAATAAAAGTACACAAAAGTTTTTTTATTATTTTTTATTATATTATTAAATTGTTCTTTAAAAAAAAGCAAAATAAATTATGAGTGATCAAATTACATATGAAAACAATTGCACCAAATTAAAATTTTATTTTTGTTAATTAATTAGAAAAACAAAACACTATTGTTTTCTTTTTATTTAAATAATTAATATAAACCGTAATTTCGCGAAAAGCGTGTAATTCAATTGAGTAAAATGATAATACGTTAAAAGTTAAAATTTCATCAAGATAGCTCCATTATTTTTTGAGTTATCGTGCCTACGGACGGACTAACGGACAGACGAACGGACGATCGGACAAACGGACGGACATGGCTATATCGACTCAGGAGGTCACGCTGATCACAAATATATATACTTTTAGATATCTAGCTCGCTTCCTTTAGGTGGGTACAAACACCATAACAAAGTTAATATACCCCTTTACCTATTCTATAGGTGTAGGGTATAATAAATAGATAAATTTTATCCAAAAACTTTTATCCTAAATATTTCCATACCGAAAAATAAAATAACTATTAATAACAAAAATCATAAATAAATTACTAATAAATATCTATACCCAAGTTCCTGAAGAAACCTATATGCTATATAAACAAGTAAAGAAAAAAAGGAAGGTGAAATTGACGTAGAATTACTCTACACCTACTTGATTCAAATATAATTAAAAATTCAGTAGTCATTTAAAAACAATAAAAGCTTAACAGTAAGACAAAAATAATTAAATTAATTTTATAATTTTTTATTTTATTATCTATTCAAAAATATTAAAAATTCTACCTATTTTATCTATTTAAAAATATTAAAAAACGAAAGAACATGAAATTAATTTATTTATAAAATGCAATTACAAAATTCCAGGCTTAAAACTTTGTTGTACAATTCAATAAAATTTGTACACTTATGCAACAATTCTCTCAGGATTATTAATTTTTACTGTACTGCATTTACTGTTTAATGATTTGGTATTTATCACAAAATTTAATAATTCAAAGTTTTCAAAATTGAAATTAATTTAAATCAGTATATGTACCTTTTAGAAAGCTTATAAATGCAAAATATACAGTACATGTATTTCTAAATTTCAATGAAAAATTTATAACTTTTCATATAATTCATTTAAATATAAAAACAAGTAAAGAAAGAGTCAGTCGGTCTGTCAGTGTAACCGACTTAGAAATACCCTACACCTATTTGGTTCAAATATAATGGAAAGTTCATAAGTCATTTTAAAACCATAAAAGCTTTTATTAGTTTAATCGTAAGACATAGCTAACGAAATTAACTTTATAATACTAAAAACATTTTCTAATTATTTTATCAATTCAAAAATATTAAAAATTCTTAATAATTTATCTATTTAAAAATATTAAACAATAAACTTGAAATAAATGGATTTGTAAAATGCAACTGCAAAATTACATATTTAAAACTTTTTATCCAATTCAATAAAATTTCACACGTGCAGCAATTACTTCTTTTCAGGATTTTTAGCTATAATTCAATTACTGTTGAATGTTTTAGTACCTGATTATGTACTTGATGTACTTTAGTATGATTTAGTACTTGATGTACTTTAGTGTGATTTAGTACTTGATTAATTATTTCAATTTTAAATAATTTTTAAATTTATTCTCTTTAAGTAATTCTCTTTAAAAAACTGTTAAAAAAACATTCTCATTTTGTTTATATAATTAAATGTTTTATATAATTAAACTCAAAGTTATTCGAAAGAAATATATTTTTGTAATAATATAAATGAAAAAGTTTATATAATTTGATGGTTTTTAATGTTAATTAAAACCATTAATGCTTTCATTAGCTTTTTATCACAAAATTTAATAATTAAAATATGCAATAATGCAATGACAAATTTAAAACTTTTAATATAATTCATTTAAATATAAAAATAAATTTTACAACTTCGTACACAATTTCTTAATTATATATTGCCTATGGTGAAAATTCAATAAAAGCAAAATTCTTAGCTTTTTAAAAATATTAAAGTGTTAAATAAGAACGGAAATAGGAAATAATGTATCATATTTGAAGTTTCTATCTTTATTAATTTTGAATATATTTCGAACAATTTAATATATTATAAGTACTTGTAATTCGAACTGAAATTTGTTGTGAAAGATTTCATTTATTAGTTTTAAGATATTATAAACACGTTTGTAAAAAGAAAAGAAAGTTGAGTCTTAAGATTTCCTTCAACAAAATTAGTTGAAAATTAAATATTTTAAATTAAAATTTAAATTTTTTTTGTGTTTTATTTAAAAACTTATAATTGGGGCAGTCGTGAAAGGATATCGATCTAAAGATTGATTAAAATCGAGCCGTTAAATATTGACAAAAAAAAGAATTAAGGCGGATCAATTAACACTTCAACAATTTCATCATCAAATACAACACCAGGAATTTAAAAAAACTAAAACTTCAAAAACACTACCTTGCATATATATGCACAATTTGAGCAACTATTCAACGGGTAATCAACATATTTGAAATAGCTAAATGGTTCAAAACGAATTAAGAAATTCAATTTCAAACAAAATTGGAGTATCTAAGCTGCATTGATCTTAGAATTTCCAAAATTAAAAGTAAGAATTTAACGAAAATTATTTAGTTTTGTTATATTTAGTGGGAATGTAAAAATGTAGAAATATATTATAAGAATAATAGTATAGTTTAGTTAAAGTTTTCTTAAATGAACATTATTGAATAATAGTATATAAAAGAACAAAAATATATTCAAGTTTATTTTGCATATATTGAAAAATTCATTGTTTTGAGTATACCGCACAAAAAAAAATACTATAACAAAGTGTTGCATAATGACTATAATTTCATCGTTATATATGTAATAACAACGACAAGTTATTTTCCCTAAACAAACAACTAATTATAATATGAAATTTAGAAATTGAAGAAAATAATAATTTAATGTTAAATAGATCTAAATTTTAAAATATTATTTAAATAATGTTACTTTGAATAAATATATAATTATTAAACGGAATAAATAAAGAATAGTAAGAATATTTTAATTTAAATAAAAGAAGAAGAAATAAATAAAAATGCATATTTAGCTTTGATTAATAAATTTGATTTTTATACTTTCAAGGGAAAATCTCGACGTAACTCTTAAGAGATCGTCTTTAGAAAAACTTGTTAAATGTTTTTTTTTTCCCATAATATTCAAAATCAGAAAAAATTTCTATATAAATAAATTCAACTTAACTCTGACGAGAACGTTATTTAATTAATTTTGATATGTTTAAAGTTAAACAATTTATTATATCATATACAAAAATATGTATGGACTTTTAATATTCATTTATTTTTTATAACATATTTATTCTAAGTATAGAAATTTGATTTATTTTATTGTTACGCTGCAACTTAACACCATAAAAAAAACAAAAAAAAATTAGAATTGCCTTAAAATATATAAAAGTAGTTATAAAAAAAATAATTGACCTATATTAACTAGAAAAACAAATTTCTGAATGTTGATTTTACTAATTATGATATAATTTTTATTTTATAAGTTTATTTTGTTTTGAAAGTAAAAAATTTTTCGTTATCAATTTCAAATTTTTCAGGTTCACTAAACTAATATAACACAATCGTAAAAACAAAACTTTTTCAATTGAAACCATCACCATCAAACTCAAATTTGTTGTGAAAGATTTGATTTATTAGTTTTAAAATATTATAAAAACGTTTGTAAAAAGAAAAGAAAGTTGAGTCTTAAGATTTCCTACTGAACATTATTGGATAATACTATATATAAGAACAAAAATATATTCAAGTTTATTTTGCATGTATTAAAAAATAAATTGTTTTGAGTATACCGCTTAAAACTTAAGAATAATTTTATGAAAAAAAAATAGAAAACAAATTTAAATAAAATTTAGAAAAAAAATTTTAAGTAGCTATATTTGGCTAAGAATTAAGTATATATTTTTATTATAATGTTTAAATTTTTAAATTGTAATAATTTTAATGTAAATAACCATAATTTTAAAGACTCAGGAGAGTCTTAGTTTTAAGGAGGGAGGAGTTACATCACAGTTGGTAACCCCAACCAAGATAGTACTTGATGAACCTCCGATAAAAGATAATACTCAATTCCACACTTATGAAATTTAAAATATTAATATGTAAGACAAAACACTTTTAATTTTCTTTTCCTTTTTTTATTTTATACTAAAATGTAATTAGCCACATTTTTGTACAATCAGCATAATGAGCTCAATTACATTTGAACCTTTTTTCATTTAAATAAAATAATATAGTAAATTGATAAAAAACATATGTTGAAATTGTGCCATACAAAATTCAGGATGATGATTTGTTAATAAATATTAATATTACAATAAGTAATGTTCTTTTTGTAACTCGATACTGAATTTTGTTTCGAAAGATAATTTCGATTAAAAAGAAAATTATAATTAATGTCAATATAAGTAAATTTAATTTTTTTTTTGGATTTAGAATAAGAATTCAACAAATATTAAAATATGAAATATGAAACCAACATTGTTTAACATAAATATAATATGTACACAAATTTAAGTTCGAACAATATAATATATTATAAGTACTTCTAATTCGAACTCAAATTTGTTGTGAAAGATTTCATTTATTAGTTTTGAGATATTATAAATACGTTTGTAAAAAGAAAAGAAAGTTGAGTCTTAAGATTTCCTTCAACAAAATTAGTTGAAAATTAAATAATTTAAATTAAAATTAAAATTTTTTTTGTGTTTTATTTAAAAACCCATAATTCGCACTGTTGAGATCGGACCATGGGTTCGGGTCCTAGAACTTTTTTGTCGAATTAAGGTCAAACGAGCATAATTCCGAAACCGATGAAGAGAGAACTTTCAAAATAGGTATTAGAGTGTCTCTTCCTATTTTCTTAGTGTCCTTGAAATTTGAAACCAAATGCACCAAATGTAGTCGGGGACCATCTGCACAGTTCCGAAGACCTTAAAGCATATCTTCGAAATTAATAAAGATAATAACTTGAAACAAATTTTGGAGTGTCACATTTGGCACAAGAGTGTTCTTCACTATTTCCTGCGTGTTTTCCTAATTTATGATCAATTGGAGTGGTGGTTCAAGTACTTCACTTAGACCTCCCAAGGTTTAAAAGCTTATTACCGAAATTAATAAAATTAATAAGTTAGAATTAACACACAACGTTTCAATTGTGTACAAGTGTTAGCTAGAATTGAAAGTAAGGCGGGGACATATAGGCGAAATCGGATAATGGGTTCGGGTTTTGGAACCTTTGATTCAGTTCAAGGGCTAACGCACATATATTCAAAAACACGAAATCTCAAAAAGTAATGACGCTATTTTAATGAAATTTAAACTCTAAGTTACTTATAATGAAGTACCGCCTGGATTTTCTATGGTCGAAATCGGACAATGGGTTCGGATTCTAGAAGCTTTTGATCGAATTGAGGCCGAACGAGCATAATTTCAAATCCAAAGAAGATATAATTTTAAATTGAAATTTGGAGTACAAGTGTTTTTTCTTATTTGCTTTGTGTCTGTAAAATTTTGGATGAATTGAAATAGTGGTTTTCTTACAGCTCCCTCCCTGCTCTCCCTATTTCCAAGACCTTAAAGCATATATTCAATATTAATAAAGATAGTAACTTAAAATTAATGTAAAATCTTTAAATTTTCTATAACGTGTTTTTTTTCTATTGTATTTGTGCTCCCGAAATTTAGACTCAATTGTAGTAGTGGTTCAGGTGCCTCCTAAGAAATGCCAAAATTAAAATGCATATTATAGAAAAACATCAAAAAGTAATAAGAAAATATGTTTTACAAAACGGGAAGAGTAAAAGGATATATAAGTAAAAAAAAATTTTAAAAGTGCATATTAGGTACAACTAATCTTTGGATTAATAAGAAAAATTGCAAACCAGTTTTGTAATTTAATAATTTTTCTCCTTAAATAAAAGATAAACAAGTCTTTAACCTTGCAAATTTTTATTTGTTTTTGCTTGAAAGAACGTTCAAAAAAATATGAATAAAATATAATAATAGTGCTTAAAGATTTGCAATTTATTAAGATGCGTTTTATGCTTTGTAACCTGTAAAGAATAAGAGTAAAAGAATTACTTCATATTGAGGTTTATTGACTTTGGTAATTATTTTCAAAAAAAAAAATAAAAAAAACATATATATTATTTATAGGTTTTTTTTTTCCTGTTACTCCTCGTGGGAGCATAGGGCATCCACTTGCCTATTCCATTGGGCTCGATCGTTTGGCAACATCATGATCTCCTGCCAAGTTTGCCCGTTTTGCGCTAGTTCAGGTGTAGCTTTTCGACGACAGATGTTGTTGGATCGCCTTGTCTTCTATTACCTTGGGGGTTCTATTCTAGGGCCATTAGTTGATGGTTTTCCCAGAGTTAGGCTCATCCACTTCTATTTTCGGTGCTTGATTTGGATCATTACCAGTACTTTGCTTGTTTTCTGCCATAAGTCTCTATTACTGATGGTGTTGGGCCAGAATATTCTATCTGGCACTTATTCGCGAATATTTTGAGCTTTTGTCTGATGTTGTTTGTAGTCAACCAAGTTTCACTACCATAGAGAAGTGTTGTGTAATGT
The DNA here is from genome assembly GCA_963082915.1 of Dolichopus griseipennis. NCBI lineage: Eukaryota > Metazoa > Arthropoda > Insecta > Diptera > Dolichopodidae > Dolichopus > Dolichopus griseipennis. The sequence goes on along the minus strand of OY720441.1, from coordinate 261,137,336 downwards.
ATGCTTTGAATATTTTTAACGCGGTTTTTCTTGGTATTTAGCTGCCTTTCCATATTGGGCTTAATTCACCAAAGGCGGCTTGGCTCTGCATAATATATTGTTGACATCTTCTTCTGTCCTTCAATTTGTTGATAATGTTCTACCGAGGTAAGAGAGCTATCAGCACATTCGACCGATTGTCCTTCTATTGTGATGGTTTCTGCATTTATGTTGTTTATTCTCATAACCTTTTCAGTTAAAACAAAGAGCTGGGTCAATTTCTACCCCGAATTTGCACGCTGAAGTTGTTCTGCTTTATGTTGGATATCTCGGAATCCATGCGCCAGTAGGCATATGATGTCCGCATAGTCTGGGTTATTCAATTTCCGTGAGAGTTCCTATCTTATTCCCTTTCCGGTAGAGCCAGCTTACTGCATGTTCTCATCTATTATAAGGTAGAACAGTAGTATTGAGAGTGGATAGCCTTGTCTTACTCCGGTATTTGTGGTGAAAGTGCCTAAGAAAGTGGCTAATTCTGCATCTTCATACATTATCTGTATTATTCTTATTAATTTTTCGGGTATTTTTCCTTCTCAATGCATTCCACATAGCAGTGCGTTGTATTTTGTCGAAAGTTTTCTTGAAGTCAATGAACAGAAGATATAGTGGTGAGCGCCATTCTACAGATTGTTCTATGATCAGTTTGAGCGTGTTAGCGTGATCTATACAACTTCTTTTTGGGTGAAAGCCTGCTTGCTCTTTCCTTCTGTTTTGTGCTATTCTAGCCGTATTTTTCGATTCAATGTAACTGCGATGGCTTTATATATTGAGTCCTTCAAGTCTCCTTTTTGGAAGCTTTACAATAAGGCTCATTTGCCAAGATTGTGGTAGTCTCTCTTTCTTTTTTAAACTTTGCAATATTTTTTCAATACATTTTAATTGTTACTCATTTGGTAATTCATTGTAAGATTTTAAACAAATATACATACAATTACTTTTTTGTCTATTAGTCTTCAACAGTTATTAGTCTTAAACTTATAAAATTATATTTTATTTCGTTATTAATAATTTTGTATGCAGTTATACATAGTTCTTTTTTACATATATGCTGTGGGATAAAAGTGTATTACCTTAATTGCTTATTTGTGTAAAAAGTTTAATTTATAGATTATAACCTTAGGAAGCTCAACTCCAAATTTGGTTAAGATAAACGATCTTCAACATGATGTAAAACGAAAACATAATATAAAGAAAATCTTTAGAAAAATATGTCCTCATCCGTCGCAATACAAAGATGTAGGAACTAACTTTTTTAAAGATGTGGTTAACATGGGTTTGCCAGTTGTATCTGCTATCTAAAATTAGTCCTAGGTAGTTATATGTTTTTGTCACCTCTAAGACATGATTTTGATAAAGAACGACAAGGTTACTGAACACTTTATTCTCAAATGACAAGATTTTGTTTTTTTCTTCATTTAATAGAATTCTATGCTTATTTAGCCATTTTTCAACAATTTAAGACCATTTCTAATTGAATTCTTTACACATTCTTCGCTAACTTCACCGTATTTAATTACTGCATCGTCAGCGTAGAGTTGAATAGTGATTTTTAGTTGTAATCAAGATATGCCATCAATATAAAGTTTAAAAAGAATTGCACCTAAAATTGAGTCCTTTTTTCACTATAGTGCTGTTACTGAGTTTTCCATTAATTCGAACTCTCTGCCGTCTCTTGTTCAGATAAAATTGAAAAAATGTTACCTGGTTTCCATTAATATTTATCATGTGTAGCTTATGCAGCAGTACACAATGATTAACACAATCGAAGGCTTTTCGAAGGACTAGGAAAACACAGGCAAAATATATCTTTTTATCTCCATTATTTGTTATGAAGTGAGTTAGTTCTAAACATGCAGCAGTAATGTTCGAATTTTGCTCAAATCTTAATTGTTCATTGTGCGAAATAGGGTTGTTTGGAAGCATAGTGTCAAATCTATTTTTTATTATTAATACAAAAATTTTTAAGATTGAATTTAGGATTAAAATAGGTCGATAATTATTTATTTTGTAGCACAATTACCTATAAAAACAGGAACAACAGTTGCCATTTTCAAAGACTCAGGAAACACCCAAGTTTGAAAAGATAAATTAATGAATTTTACTTAGACTGGGGTCAAACGTAACGAAAATTTCTAGAAATAGATTTAGTAGATATACCATCATAACCAGTGGCCGCTGTAGATTTTATCATATTAATGGATGCAGTAACTACTTCGTTATTTGTAAAAGATAAATAGAAATTGCTGTGTGTATTTCTTGAAAAATTACTTAAATACATGTAATCAATTCTAAAGATATATTTAATTCCTCTGTTGCGTTTGTGAAAATCGGTTATTTTATAGTTATCATTTTCGAGTACATTTATTGGTTTCAAAGTCTTAGTGTTTGAGTTTAACATGACTTTTTTACATAGGTTCCACAGTTTATTGCTATTATTTGGATCAGAAGTTATTTTGTTTGGGTAGAAAGTTAGCTTAGGTCAAGTAATTTTTAAATCTATCTCAACAGCTGATCCCATTAAAGAACACATTAAAGAATACTAGTTTGTACATTAAAATTAAAAAACCGTATTATCATAAAATTTTTGAGAAAATAAAAATAAAATTGAAAAATTAATTGTGATATTCGGAATATGACTTGTAATGAAATTTAATGTAGGTTTCAAATGAAAAAGATTTTTAATATTATGATTAATTTTTCAAAAGTTTTTAACGATGAAAAGAAAATAATTAAATATTTATTTGAAATTAATATGTTGTGAATTGTTGTTGTAATATAGAGATCAGATTTTAAAAAATTAATAAAGAAATGTAAATATGTTTATTATGTAAAGAAACAGTCAGTCGGTGCAACCGACTTAGGAATACCTTACACCTATTTTTTTTTATTTTTTTTTATTTCATTAACCAAAACAAGGTTTTTACAAACAAAAAAAAAAAGAAAATATCTTATACTATTATTCATAATTTAAAATTTTAAACAGAATTTACAAAAAAAAAAAAAAAAGTGTAAGAACAATTAACAAAAATTAGAATATTTAGGTCAAATTACAATACAAAGTTTTTTTTTTTTTTTTTTTTTTTTTTTACTGTACAAAATATTAAAAATTTAAACAAAAAACAAAAAATGCTTACCGAACAAAAACAAAAAAGTAAAAGCACTGTATGAACGTAATTACTTATGATATAATACCATATAATTTGTTAATATGTACTTGAACTTGAAATTATTATTAAGTTTACAAAATAGGTTCATTTAAAAATTTTTGCTTAAGTTTATATTTAAAAGTGTTTTTAGATATATCTGTTGAAAAAAGATAACTATGTTTATTAAATGTAGTGCAACATCTGTTTATAGGTTCATTATTTGCGTATTGAGTTCTGTGAGTATTTTCAATCAAAAATTTAGTGTTTCTTGTTTGTCTAACTTCGTTATTTATTCTGACTTTATACGTTAGAAACTGAATATCAATATTTTTATTTAGGATGTCAAAAGTGAAGCAGGATGAAAGAATTTCCCTGCGTGATGCAAGACTTAACATTTTCAAGGTATTTAGTCTTGTAATGTAGCTTGGAAGAGTGGAGTACTCTGAAGGGTCATATTGGTTTCTTAGGGCAAATAAAAGAAACTGTTTTTGAGCAGATTCAATTCTTTTAGAGTGTGTTTGAAATGCCGGATCCCAAACAATGTGACCATATTCTAAAGTAGATCGAACCAAAGAACAATAAAGTGCTTTTGTTACTGCTACGTCATTAAACTCTTTGGCCCTTCTTTTAATGAAACCTAACATTTTATTTGCCTTTGCAATCATGTGTTCGTAATGAAGATTAAAATTTAATTTATCATCCAAAAGAATCCCAAGATCGGTCATGTTATTCACCCTTTCGAGAGCTAAATTGTCTATTGAATAATTGAAAAGTATTGTATTTCTTTTACGTGTAAAGCTTATGACCTTGCATTTCTTAATATTTAGTTCTAATCTATTAGATATGCACCATTCATGTAAAGAATGCATGTTTTCTTGAAGTAATTGAACATCAGAGTTATTCTTAATAACATGAAAAATTTTAAGATCGTCAGCAAATGCAATATGAGATACACCTAATAATTTTTCAGAAAGATTTGAAATAAATACATTGAATAGAAGTGGACCTAAATGGCTACCTTGAGGCACACCAGAAGTAACATAAATTGGGTTTGACAAATGGCCTTGGAATTTTATGTTCTGAGTTCTTCCAGTAAGATAAGAGCCAAGCCATGCCAAGAAAGAACCAGATATGCCCAAAGTTTCAAGTTTCTTCAGCAAAATATTATGATCAACACGATCGAAAGCTTTGCTAAAGTCCGTATAAATTGCGTCAACTTGGTAACCCTTCTCCATTTCATTTAAGATTTCAGAAGTGTAAACTACAAGATTTGTAGTAGTAGAGCGACCTTTTCTGAAACCATGCTGTTGTTCATTTAGTTTCATATTAATAATAGGTGTGATTTTGCCCACCACAATTTTCTCAAACAATTTTGGGATAGTCGAAAGGATGGCTATTCCTCGATAGTTTTCAACAGAAGCTTTGTCTCCTTTTTTATGAATAGGGGTCAAAAAAGATGATTTCCAAGCAGATGGGAAGGTGCCTGACGAAAGTGATATATTAAATATAATGTGAAGTGGATATGTCAAATAACTAATGCAGTTGTATAAAAAAGAAGGAGCAATTAAATCCGGGCCCACACCTTTTTTAAGATCGAGGTTATTAATTGCTTCATAAATTTCATTTTCCGAAATATACAAATCTTTTATAATTGAATTAGTATTACTAACCGAGTTTGAAATTGGGATATTGATGGATACGTCAAGCGGACGAAAAACTTTTTGAAAGCAATCTGCGAAAAAATTACAGATAACATTAGGATTTGAAGAGAAAATATTGTCTTTAGACATAGAGTTTGGATACCCACAAGTCTTTCGTTTTGTATTGACAAAGTCAAAAAATTTTTTTGGATCCGTAATTAATTTACTACTGATCTCGGATACATAATTATCATATGCCAAATTTGATTTGTTTTTAAATTCTAAAGCGAGATCCTTATACATATTTAATAAATTAGTATCAGGCTCCTTTGTAAATTTAATTTTTTTATAAAGTTTGTTGCGCTGATTGCGCAAAGTCCTAAGTTCTCGGTTAAGCCACGGTTCTGTGGTCTTATCCTTTTTACGTATTTTAGGTACATAGGAGTTGACTATATGAAATAATTTCATATAGAAAATAGATACTGTTGAGTCAATGTTCTGTTGTCTTAACAGTTCGTCCCAATTAACAACCGATAAAGCATTATTAATGCTTTGATAATCGGCATTAAGAAAATCAAATACAATATTATTATTGTAAGATTTAGCAAAAAGTGGCGTAATGGAAGAAAATTCAAAGATGACTGCGTTATGATGAAGTGAGTTGGAGAATAAATTAGCTGTATCATCAGCGAGTTTAACTTCCACTTTATCATATGCATTAGAAAATGCAAGATCTAACCACTTATTATTTTTGTTAGGAAATCTGATAATTTGCTGTAAGTCGTTACCATAAAACTCACTGATAATATCAAAATCAGTTTCGTCATTAAAATTAATTGGTAGTAGCAAGTTATCAGAATCGTCTACTATAAACGATAGTGAAGGACGATTGAAATCCCCAAAAATGAATATTGAATCATCCTCATTCAATTTTGATATAATACCATGATATATATCAAAGAAATCAGAATATGAGGAATTGTCAGTATTGGGCGGAAAGTAAACGATTCCAAGGTATAAAAAATTTTTACCTAAGTTCACTTTTATAAATTTATGATCGAATAAAATAGATGTCCTAGTATTCAATGGAGTACTAGACAACTCGTTATTAACTGCAAGAAGAACACCGCCTCCACGGGAACAGTTTGTAGAATTGTAATCCCTGTCTTTCCTGTAAATTGACCAATTACTGTACAGTATTTCTTGATTTTTGAAAGGTCAAAGGTCATCATCTTCCTTATGCAAATAGGCTAAATAGAGTCTTACATTTTCGTAAATTTTTTGATCTCTAAAACGCGACAGAACATGAGTATGATCATCTTTCGCTAACGCGTTTTTCGTTAATCTAACTATAGGAGGCATTAAAGGATTAACGAAACTTGCAGTGGAAGGAGTAGAAATAGATGCTATTGGCGTATTAATACATGAAGTTGTAATGCAGTTAAAATTTGAAATTTGTGTACATGGAGTACCGACTATAATTGTTTCTCCCTGCTTAAAGTTAGGATATTTGTGTTTAGACGTTATTGGAGTTGTTGTGCTAATTAAATTTGAATTTGTGGTGATTAAATTTGAATTTGAATTTGAGTTTGTAGAAGTGGTTGAATTGCACATTGTGTTAGTCATTAAACTTGAATTTGTACTACTAACCGAAATTTCAAGTAAATTTAAATCTGGCTTATTTAGCGAATAAGTAACTAAGTTAGACGGAGGCAAGTAGTTATGAAATTTAACTGGTGTTTGAGTTAATAAAATGGGTTGTGCATTGTATGAATTTAAACTATTGTTATTATTATTATTGTTATTATTATTATTGTTATTACTATTATTTTTATTATTATTATTGTTATTGTTATTATTATTATTATTATTATCATTATTATTATTATTATTATTATTATTATTTTTATTATTATTATTTTTGTGTAAAATAATTATTATTATTTTTGTGTTTTGTGTTTGCTTATAATATTTTTTTTATTATTTGTGGACTTAGTGTTATTGCGTGTATTTCTGTTCTTGTTTTTTTCTGTGATTGTTTTGCTATTAACATTATTGATATTAAGTTTAATTTTATTTTTATTTTTTACTGAATCTAATTTACTTTTTACTGAATCTAATTTACTATTGTTTAACTGTTTACCTATATGTTTAAAGATGGATATTTTTGTCCCTTTGTTCCACAATTTAATATTATTTATTTCCTGGACTTTTGTTTCCGGTACGCTAACTTTGAAAGTATGATACTGCGGTTTATATTTCAGCCACTTAGGTGTGATTAATTTACAATGAACCTCTTCAAAATTCAACCTCTTTTTTATGTATCTGACTAGTTTCTCCTCTGTTGTATTAGTGCTAAGGTTAGAAATCCTTAAGTTAAATTTAGGTTTAATTGTAACTTCTGGTGGATCAACTGCTTCTATTTCGATTGAAATGTCGTCATATTTTTCTTTGGTTGATTCAATGTTAACCGTCTTAGCCTTATCTACATCATTTATTTCATCAAGCGAAGCACTGCAAATTTTAACACCATCCTCAATTGTCTCTATTTTGGCCTTAAGGATATCTAAATCGGCCAATACTACATCTCTAAAGCTCATTGAAATATCAGTTTTATTTATATTTTCTGAATTAGAGATGAAAAGTTGCTTTAAATTGTCCATCGCATACAAAAGCTTATTATTAATTGGATCTTGTGCTAATGAATTTTCAATAATGTTCTTAAACGTTGAAATTTCCGTTTTTAAATTATTTGTTTCAACTTTAATTAGTTCACTAACACTTCTTTTTTGATCATTTTTGAAATTGTTAAGAGTGTTATTTAGTAGTTCGAAATTTCTTTCCATTTCCGTAAAGCTGGCTGTATTGTTCTTTACAACTTCCAATAATTTCACAACTGTACCTTGAAAATTTTCTCTAACGGCATTAATGTTTGACGATATTTCATGAGAAAATTTTCTCAGATAAGTTTGTTGATCTAAACAATCTTCACAAGCTGCGTCAAGAAGTTGTTATACCAATTTCTAGGAGCGTTTAAACAAACCCCATGAAATTTACGGTTACAGAACCCGTTACAAGTTACTGAATCTGCTTTCATTTCAGTAACTAAACAATTGTTTACACTGCATTTATATTCCATTGTAATAATAAGCAATATAAATTATTTAAAATTGCAAAAATAAGTTCACTTTAATGATTCACTTTAAATATAATTATATTGTTGATTATGATTTTTTAATTTTGTATTTTTTTTTTTTTATTTATTTTTTTTTTGTTTTATTATTAATTACTTAAAATTGTTAATTTCTGACTTGAAAAAGTAACTATGTTTATAGGTCAAGTTAATAAAAAGCACTTTTTACTTAAATTTTTTATAAATAATTTATGAAGAACGATAACGTCTAAACTGTTTGAAGTGAGAATGAAGAATCAAATTCAATGAAGAATCAATTCAAATTCAAATTTGATTCAAATTCAATGAAAAGTCCGATGAATAAGTTATTTTAACACCATAAAAGCTTTTATTAGTTTGATCTTAAGACCTATCTAACCAATTATAACAAAAATATTAACTTTATAATACTAAAAACATTTCCTAATTATTATATCTTTTTAAAAATATTTAAAATTCATACTAATTTATCTATTTAAAAATATTAAAAACCAAAAAAGCTTGAAATAAATGTTAAATATCGGTGTTTGATTTTATTGCTCGAACGAGCGCTCTTGAGCACATTTTTTCAAAGTCTCGCATGAACACCAGGGTTATTTTTAAAATAAGAGCTCATGATCATAAAAGCAATAACAGAAAATTAAAATAAAAGTAAAGCATGAACTGAATGTATAAATAATCTTAACAAATCTCAAAGATCTATGAATATAATTAGAAAACAAACGCTCTTGCTCATAGTATTTGAGCATAAAAATTATTTTTTACTTTTCTGTTTTTACTACATTAAAATAAATTTTAGTATACACACTCTCTCAGAGCTTAAAATTTAAATTTAAGTAAAATTCACGAGAGCAGAAGCAATAGTTTTATATGAAGTAATTTACATAAGTATAATGGAGCAAATTACTTTAAACCAATGCTCATTGAAAATGAGTATACCTAAATTATAAATTTATAAGGATATGTATTTAGATAAAGCTTTTTATATTTTTTACTGTCGTAAATTTTTATGATGAATGTATGTGTTTCTACTATAGTGTATAGTGTATTATAACAACAGTATATAATACGATATCATAATATTTAATCGGCTTATTTTTTCCCATACAAGTATAAACATCCCTGTTCAGGGAAAACTATTTGACCAATTTTAATGAAGCAACAACCAAAAGAAAGCTTTTTTTTGTTTTCGTATTACATATTCCAATGTTTTTTTTAGAATATTGCGTTTTTTCAGGTGAAAACCCGTATTAAATTTAACGGCCACGCGGTTCAAAGTTGAGGCTTATGACTCTAGTATTATACGCCGACTTTCTGTGTAAATGTAATTCATTTTCGGTTGTAACTCGCAGCTCAATCAAACTATTATAGGCGCCGACTTCTGTATATCTTTCTTTTTTTTTGTTTAGTTCAAATGTTCAATGAACAAGAAGATTGAAATATTTTTAAAATTTTGTTTTGTTTGTGATTTTTTTTTCTTTTTCTTGACAAGTAAACGAGAATTTAAATTCTGGTGAAAAAAAAAATAAGTTCTCTACGAAATGAAAGCAATACATTTTGAGTAGTTTTTATTTATAACGAAACGACACAAAAGTAAAAATTAAAAAATTCCATCTATAATTTCTTTATATTTAATTCCGTTTATTATAATGTCGGATATATCAATAATTCGGTTATACCGACATATTTTTCAACGAAATCGATTAAAATTATTCGGATATACCGTATCAATACAAAATCATCATTTCAACCTTCCACAGGTTAACACTGTTTTAAAGGAAAAAATTTTAGCACACAATATTTATTTTTTATTTACATTTCTTTTTTCTTTTATAATTTTTTTTTGTTTATTTAAATAACAAAAAAAATACGATTGAATTTTTTTTTATTTTATTTTAAAGTTCCCTCGGCGGATTGGGGCTTAGAAACATCCGCAGTAAGGAATGCTTGGGGTACGAGTCCTCTAAAATCCAACGAAAATCAAGAAGCGACTGATCCAGAATGGACGGCTCTCTGGTCTGCGTCGGTTCCCCAAAGAGGCGGCAGTTAAAATAGAACCAGTGAAAAAGCGGGAATCCAGGCTAATGTCACTAGAAATATTACGGGTTCGAAATTAATAAAAATTATGTCTAACGATGACGGTCAGAATAAACCCCTAGACGTGGGTATTACAGTGGAGAAACAGTTTCATTTTAGAATAAGTGAACTAGAGAAGATGTGTAGCGACTGAATGTGTCAGATTCACACTCTAACCGAAGAAAATAAAATGCTAAAGAAAAAGCAAATAACTAAAAGTGCAGTAGAATACTGTACAGATGAAAATCAACTAACTCGAGAAACCGAGTGGATTGTATAACGTACAGGGAAAAAAAGAAAAGCGGAGCACTCACCACAAATACACAAAGATAATAGTGTAGAAAAATTAAAGGTGATAAATTGCAATTGATAAACCCATCATTACAAGAAAAAACAAACCTTCTCCGATTATCTTAAGTAATGTTGTAGAATAACCATCAACTAAAGATTAATGTTGAAAAAGAAGGGGAATACAGAGAATTAACAAAGATTATAAATGAAGCTAACTTGGAATGGCATACTTATGAAAACAAGTTGACCAGGCCAATTAAAGTTATGGCTAGGAACTTGTATCCTTCATGCGATTCTGAAAATATAAAACAAGAGCTTAAATGTAAGGGTTTTAAAATCATTGAAGCTGTAAACAAAATAAAAAAAATTAAAAAAAATGAGGAAGAAACTATAGTTAAACTACCTCTTTTTATGTTAACATTTGAAAATACTGAGGACATTGATAAAATTTATAAAATAGAGTTTATTCAGCATATGTCAGTGAAAATTGAAGCTCTGAAAAATCAAATCTGATTCCTCAGTGTAAAAAATGTCAAAGATATGGTCACACACAAAAATTTTGCCAGCGTCTAGCTAAATGTGTAAAATGTGTAGGGTCACATCTATCAACGAATTGTGACAAAGACAAAAAGGCTACGCCGAAGTGTGCTAACTGCCTTGAGACACAACCCGCAAACTATAGGGGTGCGTAGTTGCAAAGGAATTACAAAAGAAAAAAAAAAAGTAATCCAAAACATACCAAGGAAGGTTCGCCGAATTCACCTAACCCTAAATCTAGAAGCTTAAATCCTAGCAGGGTCATCGACGGTTTATCGTATACCTAAGTATCGCAAAATAGATCAAAAGAACCTATTAGTGCACCAAAACAGAACAATGTAGCATTAGAAAAATCAGGTGAAAAAATAATAAAACGCACTAACGTTAGGAATATAACTCATAGTACAAATAGCATTCATAAACCCAACACTAAAGCTGATAATAACGTTTTAATGCAGATGATGCAAAATTTGTTAAATTCAATGAACGATATCTCTAAAAGAATAACTAATTTGGAAAACAATTCTAGAAAAAGCTATAGTTGTACTCCGAGAAAATTTCTAAATAATGGCCCAAAATAAAATTAGTATTACTACATGGAACGCAAACGGTGTACTAAATAAAAAACTAGCATTAGAGCTATTTCTAAAAACTAAAAACATTGATGTGTGTCTCCTATCAGAAACTCATATGACAAGACGGTCAAAACTAAAAATAGTAGGTTTCACATGTTATAATGCGACACACCCTAGTAATAAACCGCGAGGAGGTAGTGCAATTTTGGTGAAAAACTCTTTACTACATCACGAAGAGTGTAAAATAGAAACTGATGAATTTCAACTCTCAGTAATACGTGTTAAGTCCCTTAAACAGGATTTCAACATTGGGGCTTTATATTGCCCTCCTAATTACAATTTAAAGAATACGATTCTTAAAGCCCTCTTGAACCGACTTGGGGATAGGTTCGACTAGGAGGTGACTACAATGCCAAACATATCGATTGGGGTTCAAGACTTACCTCAACAAGAGGAAGAGAGTTAAGGAAAGCTATTAGAGAGTTGGGTTGCTATTTTTATTCTACAGGCGAACCAACTTATTGGCCTACTGATACAAATAAAACTCCTGATCTACTGGATTTCTTCATAACAAAAAAAATGTCATACTAAACCTGCATGAAAAAATTGTTAAGAAACAAAATAAGCCTACACTTTGTTAATAAATCAACCAATTGGTTTAACTTTAAACAAGAGATAGAAAATAATATAAATTTAAGGGTTAAAATAACAACTAAAGATGAAATAGATTTAGCAATTGAAAATCTTAATAAAATTGTCCAAAATGCTGCATGGAATAATACAAAAGAATGTAAATACATGACAGCAGGACCTAATTATCCTAGAGATATATTAAATGCGATTAAAGTGAGAAGAGCTAGACGAAGATGGCATGAAACACGTGACCCAGCTGATAAAACTGTGTTGAATAGAATAACGCAGAATCTTAAAAGAAGAATTCTTGAAATAAAAAACAAATCATATGAAAAATATGTTGAGAATTTATCAGCTAAAAAAGAGAGAAATTACTCTTTGTGGAAAGCAACAAAGAGTTTGAAAAGACCTGTAGTGCCAGTCCCACCAATTCGGAAAATGGATGGTAAATGGGCAAAAACATAATAAAGAAAAAGCCGAAACATTCGCAGATCACCTGGAAGAAATTTTTCGGCCCAATGAAATAGAGTCAGACCTCTACATTGAAAATGATTTCAGAAGAGAAGAAAATGCCATTGAACTAATTACTCATATAGAAATGGTTGAAGAAATTAAAGCTCTGAAGTCGAAAAAAGCACCAGGTTTCGATCTAATTACTGCAGACATTCTAAAACAACTCCCGAAAAAAGGGATAACAATGTTAAAATATATAATGAATGCTATGTTAAGGTTTAATTATGTAACTAACGTTTGGAAGGTGGCAGAAATAATTATGATACTTAAGCCAGGAAAGCCTCCAAACGAAACAAAGTCTTATAGACCTATCTCTCTGTTGCCAATTATGTCAAAACTCTTTGAGAAACTGTTATTAAAAAAGTTGAAACCTATAATAGAAAATAGAAAACTAATTCCAAACTATCAATTTGGTTTTAGAGAAAAACACTCAACTGTTGACCAAGTACATAGAATTACTGATATAATTGAGAAAGCTCTAGAAGAAAAACAAATATGCTCTACAATATTTCTAGACGTAGCACAAGCATTTGATAAAGTTTGCCACGAAGGCTTAATTTATAAGTTGCGGCAACTATTACCTAACAAATATGTAGATATACTCTCACTATACTTAACTGATAGACTGTTTAGAATTAAACAGAATGAAGAGTACTCTACACTGAGAGAAAATAAAGTGGGTAAGCAGTAAGCGAGTAAGCGATAATACTGCAATAATGGTAGGGTCAAATGTCGGCGAGGCTACAAATAAACTACAAAAACCAAGTGATAAATTATATCTTTGCACCAAAAGATGGAAAATTAAACTAAATGAACTGAAATCAGTGCAAGTAAATTTTACAAATAAACCTATTCAAAATCCCCCAGCCGTACAATTAAATGGGGTAGATATTCCTCATGAAAACAAGGCAAAATACCTAGGAATGACATTAGATGTCAAGCTAAAATGGAAAGAACATGTCAAAAAGAAAAGAATAGAATTAAAACAAAAATATAGAGAAATGTATTGGCTCCTAGGTCGAAAATCTAAATTGCCAATAGAGTACAAAATTTTGTTATATAACCAAATAATTAAGCCTTTCTGGTTGCACGGCGTACAACTTTGGGGCTGTGCCAAACGAACACATATTCAGAGAATTCAAACATTTCAAAGCAAAGTGCTACGTAACATGGTGAGTGCTCCCTGGTACGTACGAAACTCCGACTTACATAGGTGAAAAACTCAAAGTTATTCGAAAGAAATATATTTTTGTAATAATATAAATGAAAAAGTTTATATAATTTGATGGTTTTTAATGTTAATTAAAACCATTAATGCTTTCATTAGCTTTTTATCACAAAATTTAATAATTAAAATATGCAATAATGCAATGACAAATTTAAAACTTTTAATATAATTCATTTAAATATAAAAATAAATTTTACAACTTCGTACACAATTTCTTAATTATATATTGCCTATGGTGAAAATTCAATAAAAGCAAAATTCTTAGCTTTTTAAAAATATTAAAGTGTTAAATAAGAACGGAAATAGGAATAATAATGTATCATATTTGAAGTTTCTATCTTTATTAATTTTGAATATATTTCGAACAATTTAATATATTATAAGTACTTGTAATTCGAACTGAAATTTGTTGTGAAAGATTTCATTTATTAGTTTTAAGATATTATAAACACGTTTGTAAAAAGAAAAGAAAGTTGAGTCTTAAGATTTCCTTCAACAAAATTAGTTGAAAATTAAATATTTTAAATTAAAATTAAAATTTTTTTTGTGTTTTATTTAAAAACTTATAATTGGGGCAGTCGTGAAAGGATATCGATCTAAAGATTGATTAAAATCGAGCCGTTAAATATTGACAAAAAAAAGAATTAAGGCGGATCAATTAACACTTCAACAATTTCATCATCAAATACAACACCAGGAATTTAAAAAAACTAAAACTTCAAAAACACTACCTTGCATATATATGCACAATTTGAGCAACTATTCAACGGGTAATCAACATATTTGAAATAGCTAAATGGTTCAAAACGAATTAAGAAATTCAATTTCAAACAAAATTGGAGTATCTAAGCTGCATTGATCTTAGAATTTCCAAAATTAAAAGTAAGAATTTAACGAAAATTATTTAGTTTTGTTATATTTAGTGGGAATGTAAAAATGTAGAAATATATTATAAGAATAATAGTATAGTTTAGTTAAAGTTTTCTTAAATGAACATTATTGAATAATAGTATATAAAAGAACAAAAATATATTCAAGTTTATTTTGCATATATTGAAAAATTCATTGTTTTGAGTATACCGCACAAAAAAAAATACTTTAACAAAGTGTTGCATAATGACTATAATTTCATCGATATATATGTAATAACAACGACAAATTATTTTCCCTAAACAAACAACTAATTATAATATGAAATTTAGAAATTGAAGAAAATAATAATTTAATGTTAAATAGATCTAAATTTTAAAATATTATTTAAATAATGTTACTTTGAATAAATATATAATTATTAAACGGAATAAATAAAGAATAGTAAGAATATTTTAATTTAAATAAAAGAAGAAGAAATAAATAAAAATGCTTATTTAGCTTTGATTAATAAATTTGATTTTTATACTTTCAAGGGAAAATCTCGACGTAACTCTTAAGAGATCGTCTTTAGAAAAACTTGTTAAATGTTTTTTTTTTCCCATAATATTCAAAATCAGAAAAAATTTCTATATAAATAAATTCAACTTAACTCTGACGAGAACGTTATTTAATTAATTTTGATATGTTTAAAGTTAAACAATTTATTATATCATATACAAAAATATGTATGGACTTTTAATATTCATTTAGTTTTTATAACATATTTATTCTAAGTATAGAAATTTGATTTATTTTATTGTTACGCTGCAACTTAACACCATCAAAAAAACAAAAAAAAATTAGAATTGCCTTAAAATATATAAAAGTAGTTATAAAAAAAATAATTGACCTATATTAACTAGAAAAACAAATTTCTGAATGTTGATTTTACTAATTATGATACAATTTTTATTTTATAAGTTTATTTTGTTTTGAAAGTAAAAAATTTTTCGTTATCAATTTCAAATTTTTCAAGTTCACTAAACTAATATAACACAATCGTAAAAACAAAACTTTTTCAATTGAAACCATCACCATCAAACTCAAATTTGTTGTGAAAGATTTGATTTATTAGTTTTAAAATATTATAAAAACGTTTGTAAAAAGAAAAGAAAGTTGAGTCTTAAGATTTCCTACTGAACATTATTGGATAATACTATATATAAGAACAAAAATATATTCAAGTTTATTTTGCATGTATTAAAAAATAAATTGTTTTGAGTATACCGCTTAAAACTTAAGAATAATTTTATGAAAAAAAAATAGAAAACAAATTTAAATAAAATTTAGAAAAAAAATTTTAAGTAGCTATATTTGGCTAAGAATTAAGTATATATTTTTATTATAATGTTTAAATTTTTAAATTGTAATAATTTTAATGTAAATAACCATAATTTTAAAGACTCAGGAGAGTCTTAGTTTTAAGGAGGGAGGAGTTACATCACAGTTGGTAACCCCAACCAAGATAGTACTTGATGAACCTCCGATAAAAGATAATACTCAATTCCACACTTATGAAATTTAAAATATTAATATGTAAGACAAAACACTTTTAATTTTCTTTTCCTTTTTTTATTTTATACTAAAATGTAATTAGCCACATTTTTGTACAATCAGCATAATGAGCTCAATTACATTTGAACCTTTTTTCATTTAAATAAAATAATATAGTAAATTGATAAAAAACATATGTTGAAATTGTGCCATACAAAATTCAGGATGATGATTTGTTAATAAATATTAATATTACAATAAGTAATGTTCTTTTTGTAACTCGATACTGAATTTTGTTTCGAAAGATAATTTCGATTAAAAAGAAAATTATAATTAATGTCAATATAAGTAAATTTAATTTTTTTTTTGGATTTAGAATAAGAATTCAACAAATATTAAAATATGAAATATGAAACCAATATTGTTTAACATAAATATAATATGTACACAAATTTAAGTTCGAACAATATAATATATTATAAGTACTTCTAATTCGAACTCAAATTTGTTGTGAAAGATTTCATTTATTAGTTTTGAGATATTATAAATACGTTTGTAAAAAGAAAAGAAAGTTGAGTCTTAAGATTTCCTTCAACAAAATTAGTTGAAAATTAAATAATTTAAATTAAAATTAAAATTTTTTTTGTGTTTTATTTAAAAACCCATAATTCGCACTGTTGAGATCGGACCATGGGTTCGGGTCCTAGAACTTTTTTGTCGAATTAAGGTCAAACGAGCATAATTCCGAAACCGATGAAGAGAGAACTTTCAAAATAGGTATTAGAGTGTCTCTTCCTATTTTCTTAGTGTCCTTGAAATTTGAAACCAAATGCACCAAATGTAGTCGGGGACCATCTGCACAGTTCCGAAGACCTTAAAGCATATCTTCGAAATTAATAAAGATAATAACTTGAAACAAATTTTGGAGTGTCACATTTGGCACAAGAGTGTTCTTCACTATTTCCTGCGTGTTTTCCTAATTTATGATCAATTGGAGTGGTGGTTCAAGTACTTCACTTAGACCTCCCAAGGTTTAAAAGCTTATTATCGAAATTAATAAAATTAATAAGTTAGAATTAACACACAACGTTTCAATTGTGTACAAGTGTTAGCTAGAATTGAAAGTAAGGCGGGAACATATAGGCGAAATCGGATAATGGGTTCGGGTTTTGGAACCTTTGATTCAGTTCAAGGGCTAACGCACATATATTCAAAAACACGAAATCTCAAAAAGTAATGACGCTATTTTAATGAAATTTAAACTCTAAGTTACTTATAATGAAGTACCGCCGGGATTTTCTATGGTCGAAATCGGACAATGGGTTCGGATTCTAGAAGCTTTTGATCGAATTGAGGCCGAACGAGCATAATTTCAAATCCAAAGAAGATATAATTTTAAATTGAAATTTGGAGTACAAGTGTTTTTTCTTATTTGCTTTGTGTCTGTAAAATTTTGGATGAATTGAAATAGTGATTTTCTTACAGCTCCCTCCCTGCTCTCCCTATTTCCAAGACCTTAAAGCATATATTCAATATTAATAAAGATAGTAACTTAAAATTAATGTAAAATCTTTAAATTTTCTATAACGTGTTTTTTTTCTATTGTATTTGTGCTCCCGAAATTTAGACTCAATTGTAGTAGTGGTTCAGGTGCCTCCTAAGAAATGCCAAAATTAAAATGCATATTATAGAAAAACATCAAAAAGTAATAAGAAAATATGTTTTACAAAACGGGAAGAGTAAAAGGATATATAAGTAAAAAAAAATTTTAAAAGTGCATATTAGGTACAACTAATCTTTGGATTAATAAGAAAAATTGCAAACCAGTTTTGTAATTTAATAATTTTTCTCCTTAAATAAAAGATAAACAAGTCTTTAACCTTGCAAATTTTTATTTGTTTTTGCTTGAAAGAACGTTCAAAAAAATATGAATAAAATATAATAATAGTGCTTAAAGATTTGCAATTTATTAAGATGCGTTTTATGCTTTGTAACCTGTAAAGAATAAGAGTAAAAGAATTACTTCATATTGAGGTTTATTGACTTTGGTAATTATTTTCAAAAAAAAAAATAAAAAAAACATATATATTATTTATAGGTTTTTTTTTTCCTGTTACTCCTCGTGGGAGCATAGGGCATCCACTTGCCTATTCCATTGGGCTCGATCGTTTGGCAACATCATGATCTCCTGCCAAGTTTACCCGTTTTGCGCTAGTTCAGGTGTAGCTTTTCGACGACAGATGTTGTTGGATCGCCTTGTCTTCTATTACCTTGGGGGTTCTACTCTAGGGCCATTAGTTGATGGTTTTCCCAGAGTTAGGCTCATCCACTTCTATTTTCGGTGCTTGATTTGGATCATTACCAGTACTTTGCTTGTTTTCTGCCATAAGTCTCTATTACTGATGGTGTTGGGCCAGAATATTCTATCTGGCACTTATTCGCGAATATTTTGAGCTTTTGTCTGATGTTGTTTGTAGTCAACCAAGTTTCACTACCATAGAGAAGTGTTGTGTAATGTATGCTTTGAATATTTTTAACGCGGTTTTTCTTGGTATTTAGCTGCCTTTCCATATTGGGCTTAATTCACCAAAGGCGGCTTGGCTCTGCATAATATATTGTTGACATCTTCTTCTGTCCTTCAATTTGTTGATAATGTTCTACCGAGGTAAGATAGCTATCAGCACATTCGACCGATTGTCCTTCTATTGTGATGGTTTCTGCATTTATGTTGTTTATTCTCATGACCTTTTCAGTTAAAACAAAGAGCTGGGTCAATTTCTACCCCGAATTTGCACGCTGAAGTTGTTCTGCTTTATGTTGGATATCTCGGAATCCATGCGCCAGTAGGCATATGATGTCCGCATAGTCTGGGTTATTCAATTTCCGTGAGAGTTCCTATCTTATTCCCTTTCCGGTAGAGCCAGCTTACTGCATGTTCTCATCTATTATAAGGTAGAACAGTAGTATTGAGAGTGGATAGCCTTGTCTTACTCCGGTATTTGTGGTGAAAGTGCCTAAGAAAGTGGCTAATTCTGCATCTTCATACATTATCTGTATTATTCTTATTAATTTTTCGGATATTTTTCCTTCTCAATGCATTCCACATAGCAGTGCGTTGTATTTTGTCGAAAGTTTTCTTGAAGTCAATGAACAGAAGATATAGTGGTGAGCGCCATTCTACAGATTGTTCTATGATCAGTTTGAGCGTGTTAGCGTGATCTATACAACTTCTTTTTGGGTGAAAGCCTGCTTGCTCTTTCCTTCTGTTTTGTGCTATTCTAGCCGTATTTTTCGATTCAATGTAACTGCGATGGCTTTATATATTGAGTCCTTCAAGTCTCCTTTTTGGAAGCTTTACAATAAGGCTCATTTGCCAAGATTGTGGTAGTCTCTCTTTCTTTTTTAAACTTTGCAATATTTTTTCAATACATTTTAATTGTTACTCATTTGGTAATTCATTGTAAGATTTTAAACAAATATACATACAATTACTTTTTTGTCTATTAGTCTTCAACAGTTATTAGTCTTAAACTTATAAAATTATATTTTATTTCGTTATTAATAATTTTGTATGCAGTTATACATAGTTCTTTTTTACATATATGCTGTGGGATAAAAGTGTATTACCTTAATTGCTTATTTGTGTAAAAAGTTTAATTTATAGATTATAACCTTAGGAAGCTCAACTCCAAATTTGATTAAGATAAACGATCTTCAACATGATGTAAAACGAAAACATAATATAAAGAAAATCTTTAGAAAAACATGTCCTCATCCGTCGCAATACAAAGATGTAGGAACTAACTTTTTTAAAGATGTGGTTAACATGGGTTTGCCAGTTGTATCTGCTATCTAAAATTAGTCCTAGGTAGTTATATGTTTTTGTCACCTCTAAGACATGATTTTGATAAAGAACGACAAGGTTACTGAACACTTTATTCTCAAATGACAAGATTTTATTTTTTTCTTCATGCTTATTTAGCCATTTTTCAACAATTTAAGACCATTTCTAATTGAATTCTTTACACATTCTTCGCTAACTTCACCGTATTTAATTACTGCATCGTCAGCGTAGAGTTGAATAGTGATTTTTAGTTGTAATCAAGATATGCCATCAATATAAAGTTTAAAAAGAATTGCACCTAAAATTGAGTCCTTTTTTCACTATAGTACTGTTACTGAGTTTTCCATTAATTCGAACTCTCTGCCGTCTCTTGTTCAGATAAAATTGAAAAAATGTTACCTGGTTTCCATTAATATTTATCATGTGTAGCTTATGCAGCAGTACACAATGATTAACACAATCGAAGGCTTTTCGAAGGACTAGGAAAACACAGGCAAAATATATCTTTTTATCTCCATTATTTGTTATGAAGTGAGTTAGTTCTAAACATGCAGCAGTAATGTTCGAATTTTGCTCAAATCTTAATTGTTCATTGTGCGAAATAGGGTTGTTTGGAAGCATAGTGTCAAATCTATTTTTTACTATTAATACAAAAATTTTTAAGATTGAATTTAGGATTAAAATAGGTCGATAATTATTTTTTTTGTAGCACAATTACCTATAAAAACAGGAACAACAGTTGCCATTTTCAAAGACTCAGGAAACACCCAAGTTTGAAAAGATAAATTAATGAATTTTACTTAGACTGGGGTCAAACGTAACGAAAATTTCTAGAAATAGATTTAGTAGATATACCATCATAACCAGTGGCCGCTGTAGATTTTATCATATTAATGGATGCAGTAACTACTTCGTTATTTGTAAAAGATAAATAGAAATTGCTGTGTGTATTTCTTGAAAAATTACTTAAATACATGTAATCAATTCTAAAGATATATTTAATTCCTCTGTTGCGTTTGTGAAAATCGGTTATTTTATAGTTATCATTTTCGAGTACATTTATTGGTTTCAAAGTCTTAGTGTTTGAGTTTAACATGACTTTTTTACATAGGTTCCACAGTTTATTGCTATTATTTGGATCAGAAGTTATTTTGTTTGGGTAGAAAGTTAGCTTAGGTCAAGTAATTTTTAAATCTATCTCAACAGCTGATCCCATTAAAGAACACATTAAAGAATACTAGTTTGTACATTAAAATTAAAAAACCGTATTATCATAAAATTTTTGAGAAAATAAAAATAAAATTGAAAAATTAATTGTGATATTCGGAATATGACTTGTAATGAAATTTAATGTAGGTTTCAAATGAAAAAGATTTTTAATATTATGATTAATTTTTCAAAAGTTTTTAACGATGAAAAGAAAATAATTAAATATTTATTTGAAATTAATATGTTGTGAATTGTTGTTGTAATATAGAGATCAGATTTTAAAAAATTAATAAAGAAATGTAAATATGTTTATTATGTAAAGAAACAGTCAGTCGGTGCAACCGACTTACGAATACCCTACACCTATTTGATTCAAATTCAATGAAAAGTCCGATGAATAAGTTATTTTAACACCATAAAAGCTTTTATTAGTTTGATCTTAAGACCTATCTAACCAATTATAACAAAAATATTAACTTTATAATACTAAAAACATTTCCTAATTATTATATCTTTTTAAAAATATTTAAAATTCATACTAATTTATCTATTTAAAAATATTAAAAACCAAAAAAGCTTGAAATAAATGTTAAATATCGGTGTTTGATTTTATTGCTCGAACGAGCGCTCTTGAGCACATTTTTTCAAAGTCTCGCATGAACACCAGGGTTATTTTTAAAATAAGAGCTCATGATCATAAAAGCAATAACAGAAAATTAAAATAAAAGTAAAGCATGAACTGAATGTATAAATAATCTTAACAAATCTCAAAGATCTATGAATATAATTAGAAAACAAACGCTCTTGCTCATAGTATTTAAGCATAAAAATTATTTTTTACTTTTCTGTTTTTACTACATTAAAATAAATTTTAGTATACACACTCTCTCAGAGCTTAAAATTTAAATTTAAGTAAAATTCACGAGAGCAGAAGCAATAGTTTTATATGAAGTAATTTACATAAGTATAATGGAGCAAATTACTTTAAACCAATGCTCATTGAAAATGAGTATACCTAAATTATAAATTTATAAGGATATGTATTTAGATAAAGCTTTTTATATTTTTTACTGTCGTAAATTTTTATGATGAATGTATGTGTTTCTACTATAGTGTATAGTGTATTATAACAACAGTATATAATACGATATCATAATATTTAATCGGCTTATTTTTTCCCATACAAGTATAAACATCCCTGTTCAGGGAAAACTATTTGACCAATTTTAATGAAGCAACAACCAAAAGAAAGCTTTTTTTTGTTTTCGTATTACATATTCCAATGTTTTTTTTAGAATATTGCGTTTTTTCAGGTGAAAACCCGTATTAAATTTAACGGCCACGCGGTTCAAAGTTGAGGCTTATGACTCTAGTATTATACGCCGACTTTCTGTGTAAATGTAATTCATTTTCGGTTGTAACTCGCAGCTCAATCAAACTATTATAGGCGCCGACTTCTGTATATCTTTCTTTTTTTTTGTTTAGTTCAAATGTTCAATGAACAAGAAGATTGAAATATTTTTAAAATTTTGTTTTGTTTGTGATTTTTTTTTCTTTTTCTTGACAAGTAAACGAGAATTTAAATTCTGGTGAAAAAAAAAATAAGTTCTCTACGAAATGAAAGCAATACATTTTGAGTAGTTTTTATTTATAACGAAACGACACAAAAGTAAAAATTAAAAAATTCCATCTATAATTTCTTTATATTTAATTCCGTTTATTATAATGTCGGATATATCAATAATTCGGTTATACCGATATATTTTTCAACGAAATCGATTAAAATTATTCGGATATACCGTATCAATACAAAATCATCATTTCAACCTTCCACAGGTTAACACTGTTTTAAAGGAAAAAATTTTAGCACACAATATTTATTTTTTATTTACATTTCTTTTTTCTTTTATAATTTTTTTTTTGTTTATTTAAATCTGCGTCGGTTCCCCAAAGGGGCGGCAGTTAAAATAGAACCAGTGAAAAAGCGGGAATCCAGGCTAATGTCACTAGAAATATTACTGGTTCGAAATTAATAAAAATTATGTCTAACGATGACGGTCAGAATAAACCCCTAGACGTGGGTATTACAGTGGAGAAACAGTTTCATTTTAGAATAAGTGAACTAGAGAAGATGTGTAGCGACTGAATGTGTCAGATTCACACTCTAACCGAAGAAAATAAAATGCTAAAGAAAAAGCAAATAACTAAAAGAGCAGTAGAATACTGTACAGATGAAAAACCACTAACTCGAGAAACCGAGTGGATTGTATAACGTACAGGGAAAAAAAGAAAAGCGGAGCACTCACCACAAATACACAAAGATAATCGTGTAGAAAAATTAAAGGTGATAAATTGCAATTGATAAACCCATCATTACAAGAAAAAACAAACCTTCTCCGATTATCTTAAGTAATGTTGTAGAATAACCATCAACTAAAGATTAATGTTGAAAAAGAAGGGGAATACAGAGAATTAACAAAGATTATAAATGAAGCTAACTTGGAATGGCATACTTATGAAAACAAGTTGACCAGGCCAATTAAAGTTATGGCTAGGAACTTGTATCCTTCATGCGATTCTGAAGATATAAAACAAGAGCTTAAATGTAAGGGTTTTAAAATCATTGAAGCTGTAAACAAAATAAAAAAAATTAAAAAAAATGAGGAAGAAACTATAGTTAAACTACCTCTTTTTATGTTAACATTTGAAAATACTGAGGACATTGATAAAATTTATAAAATAGAGTTTATTCAGCATATGTCAGTGAAAATTGAAGCTCTGAAAAATCAAATCTGATTCCTCAGTGTAAAAAATGTCAAAGATATGGTCACACACAAAAATTTTGCCAGCGTCTAGCTAAATGTGTAAAATGTGTAGGGTCACATCTATCAACGAATTGTGACAAAGACAAAAAGGCTACGCCGAAGTGTGCTAACTGCCTTGAGACACAACCCGCAAACTATAGGGGTGCGTAGTTGCAAAGGAATTACAAAAGAAAAAAAAAAGTAATCCAAAACATACCAAGGAAGGTTCGTCGAATTCACCTAACCCTAAATCTAGAAGCTTAAATCCTAGCAGGGTCATCGACGGTTTATCGTATACCTAAGTATCGCAAAATAGATCAAAAGAACCTATTAGTGCACCAAAACAGAACAATGTAGCATTAGAAAAATCAGGTGAAAAAATAATAAAACGCACTAACGTTAGGAATATAACCCATAGTACAAATAGCATTCATAAACCCAACACTAAAGCTGATAATAACGTTTTAATGCAGATGATGCAAAATTTGTTAAATTCAATGAACGATATCTCTAAAAGAATAACTAATTTGGAAAACAATTCTAGAAAAAGCTATAGTTGTACTCCGAGAAAATTTCTAAATAATGGCCCAAAATAAAATTAGTATTGCTACATGGAACGCAAACGGTGTACTAAATAAAAAACTAGCATTAGAGCTATTTCTAAAAACTAAAAACATTGATGTGTGTCTCCTATCAGAAACTCATATGACAAGACAGTCAAAACTAAAAATAGTAGGTTTCACATGTTATAATGCGACACACCCTAGTAATAAACCGCGAGGAGGTAGTGCAATTTTGGTGAAAAACTCTTTACTACATCACGAAGAGTGTAAAATAGAAACTGATGAATTTCAACTCTCAGTAATACGTGTTAAGTCCCTTAAACAGGATTTCAACATTGGGGCTTTATATTGCCCTCCTAATTACAATTTAAAGAATACGATTCTTAAAGCCCTCTTGAACCGACTTGGGGATAGGTTCGACTAGGAGGTGACTACAATGCCAAACATATCGATTGGGGTTCAAGACTTACCTCAACAAGAGGAAGAGAGTTAAGGAAACCTATTAGAGAGTTGGGTTGCTATTTTTATTCTACAGGCGAACCAACTTATTGGCCTACTGATACAAATAAAACTCCTGATCTACTGGATTTCTTCATAACAAAAAAAATATCTTCAAATTTTATTAGCCGAGAAAATTATCAGGATTTAGACTCAGACCATTCGGCTGTCATACTACACCTGCATGAAAAAATTGTTAAGAAACAAAATAAGCCTACACTTTGTTAATAAATCAACCAATTGGTTTAACTTTAAACAAGAGATAGAAAATAATATAAATTTAAGGGTTAAAATAACAACTAAAGATGAAATAGATTTAGCAATTGAAAATCTTAATAAAATTGTCCAAAATGCTGCATGGAATAATACAAAAGAATGTAAATACATGACAGCAGTACCTAATTATCCTAGAGATATATTAAATGCGATTAAAGTGAGAAGAGCTAGACGAAGATGGCATGAAACACGTGACCCAGCTGATAAAACTGTGTTGAATAGAATAACGCAGAATCTTAAAAGAAGATTTCTTGAAATAAAAAACAAATCATATGAAAAATATGTTGAGAATTTATCAGCTAAAAAAGAGAGAAATTACTCTTTGTGGAAAGCAACAAAGAGTTTGAAAAGACCTGTAGTGCCAGTCCCACCAATTCGGAAAATGGATGGTAAATGGGCAAAAACATAATAAAGAAAAAGCCGAAACATTCGCAGATCACCTGGAAGAAATTTTTCGGCCCAATGAAATAGAGTCAGACCTCTACATTGAAAATGATTTCAGAAGAGAAGAAAATGCCATTGAACTAATTACTCATATAGAAATGGTTGAAGAAATTAAAGCTCTGAAGTCGAAAAAAGCACCGGGTTTCGATCTAATTACTGCAGACATTCTAAAACAACTCCCGAAAAAAGGGATAACAATGTTAAAATATATAATGAATGCTATGTTAAGGTTTAATTATGTAACTAACGTTTGGAAGGTGGCAGAAATAATTATGATACTTAAGCCAGGAAAGCCTCCAAACGAAACAAAGTCTTATAGACCTATCTCTCTGTTACCAATTATGTCAAAACTCTTTGAGAAACTGTTATTAAAAAAGTTGAAACCTATAATAGAAAATAGAAAACTAATTCCAAACTATCAATTTGGTTTTAGAGAAAAACACTCAACTGTTGACCAAGTACATAGAATTACTGATATAATTGAGAAAGCTCTAGAAGAAAAACAAATATGCTCTACAATATTTCTAGACGTAGCACAAGCATTTGATAAAGTTTGCCACGAAGGCTTAATTTATAAGTTGCGGCAACTATTACCTAACAAATATGTAGATATACTCTCACTATACTTAACTGATAGACTGTTTAGAATTAAACAGAATGAAGAGTACTCTACACTGAGAGAAAATAAAGTGGGTAAGCAGTAAGCGAGTAAGCGATAATACTGCAATAATGGTAGGGTCAAATGTCGGCGAGGCTACAAATAAACTACAAAAACCAAGTGATAAATTATATCTTTGCACCAAAAGATGGAAAATTAAACTAAATGAACTGAAATCAGTGCAAGTAAATTTTACAAATAAACCTATTCAAAATCCCCCAGCCGTACAATTAAATGGGGTAGATATTCCTCATGAAAACAAGGCAAAATACCTAGGAATGACATTAGATGTCAAGCTAAAATGGAAAGAACATGTCAAAAAGAAAAGAATAGAATTAAAACAAAAAAATAGAGAAATGTATTGGCTCCTAGGTCGAAAATCTAAATTGCCAATAGAGTACAAAATTTTGTTATATAACCAAATAATTAAGCCTTTCTGGTTGCACGGCGTACAACTTTGGGGCTGTGCCAAACGAACACATATTCAGAGAATTCAAACATTTCAAAGCAAAGTGCTACGTAACATGGTGAGTGCTCCCTGGTACGTACGAAACTCCGACTTACATAGGTATCTAGCAATTCCTTTTGTTAACGATGAAATAAAAAAATATGCCATAAAACATAAGACCCGCTTAGAAGGTCACATAAACATAGAAGCGTCAAAACTTCTACTATCTTCAAATGTCAATAGAAGGCTTAAAAGAACTAGGCCCCTCCAATTAGCGATAAATTCAGATCACCTTAACGGAGGTTTGTAATTCCAGTAAGCGGCAAGTTAAGTACATCCTTTTTATTTATCAATATAATTTTTTTTTGTTTTCTATAATATAATAATTCCTTTGCTTAATTTTTTATTTTAAATCCACAGCACTAATTTTAATTTGATTTTCTAAAAATCACTTATGTTCTTTTTTATTTTATTTTGTGTTGAAGGTATTGTTTTTAAATTTACTTTTAATTTTCAATTTTAATGCTTAATATTTTTTTATATAACATTTCACTTTTATTTTTACTTTTAATTTCATACTGGCACGTGATTTGTTTTGTTTACATTAAATGTAATACTGCTTTTTTTTTATTGAAGATTACTCTTTATCGAACATCTACTAGTTGCAAAAAAATAAATTAAAATATATCCATTTCTCCCCCGAATGGTAATATTCTTATTTCTAGATTCGCTCATTAATTAATACCATCAATACTATTTCACCGTATTGTTTTTATTTTAATTTTTATTGTTTTAATTTTTGATGGTATACGTTAACTTTGCTCATTTTTTATTTTTTTTTTTATTTTAATCATAAGCGAAAGAAGTACTGAAATTTCAGTTCATTTCTTTTCAATTAACTAAAACTATTTAAATTAAATTTAATTATTTACATATACGTACGTATTTTTACTTGCACGTAGATTTTGCTGTGTGTGAGTTTTTGGGTGTAACGAAGTTCAATAAGGTCTAGTTAAAAACTGTGGAATGGTGTTATAAACCGATTGCTCACTCATAGCAGAATAAAATAGGGGTATAGTTGATGGTATTTTGAAAATATTATTAATAATTTTTTTTAATTTTTACAAACAATGATAACTTGTTTGTGTTGTATGAATCGTACACATATAATAGTTAACTTAAATTATAATATAATTAAATTTTATACGTTTTTTCGAAATTAAATTTTTTTTTCTTCATCTATTTTTATTAATTGTTATTAAAAATTGCCAATTTTCGTGTTAATTTTTGTAATATTCGGGACCTACAAGCTAATTTTCATGCCGTAGAATGTCCTCTTAACTCTACAGTAAGTTAAATATTTTAATTCATCTGTTAAATTATTGTATGCCCTTAAACTATTATACACGCAATTATTTGTTTTTTGCTTATCTGTTCGGAACAATGAAAGATAAAAATTACTCCGGTTTCTGGTATTGTAGGTATGTATGTCAAAATTACGATTTAATAAAAAGCTGTGTTTAATTAAATTAACTATTTTAAAAACTAGGAAATACACTTCCTTCTTGCAAACATTTTCAAAGCTTAAATATTTAAGCGAATATATTAAATTTGTGGGATATCTGAATGGAAAATCATTAATTGTTTTTATTGCTCTTTTATTAATTATATCTAATTTTTTTATGTATATTTGTGAAGTGTTACTCCATATAGGATTTAAGTAGATTAAATTTGAATAAATATAGGATGAATATATAACATATAATGTTTTTTTATTAAAGTACTTTCTTAATCTTTTTGAGATAAAAACATATGGAACAACCTTCTTAATTACATGGTTTATGTGTTCTTGCCATCTATGTCTGATATCGATAATGAGTCCTAAATAATTAAAATTCTTTACTAAATCAATTTGAGTATTTTTGTAGGTGAAACCAATGAAACCAATAACCTTTTTTTTAAATAGTAAAATTTTTGATTTATTAATATTTAATGACATCCTGTTTTTTAGAAGCCACTCCTCAATATAACCCAAGTCATGTGTAATTGAATCCCTTAGTTCTTGGTCGCTACCTGAAGAATATTTTATAACAGCGTGTAATAAATTTGTGGTAATATGGTAATAAATTTGAGTCCTTATTTTATGGTAATAAGATAGATCCTTATTTTGGTGATACTTAATTATGTCTTTATGCGGTCCTTGTCTTAACCAAAGTGCTGAGGGCCATAAGCCCTATGTCACACTGTGATGGTTATTTCTCTATGGGCGGAACCCAATTTAGAGATTCTGTCTTGGTCAATTAAAAGCCTTTTAGTTTTCTTTGTTAAGCCATCTAAGAGCTTAAACTTTTAATTGTTATCTTTTTTTAAATTTACAAAGCTATTTATACAATATTTAAAATTTATCCCCACTACTTTTTTTTAGTAGAGGTGATTACATTAACATTATTAAATTTATTATTTCACAATAAAAAGTGCCATATGGGCTATTTTCTTAAAAATATAATTTAAATTGACAAATATTAAATTGTGTGTTAAACATATGTGCTACATTCAGTTCTTCAACCTTTTTAAGGAAATTCCCTGAATGTGCAATTTCTATTCATAATGACTTTTTTTTATAAATGTAAAAATATATAATATTATATGGTACGGGTGTTAATTGTTGTTTTTAAATTTAAATGTTTAGAATCAGCATTTTTTGCTAAAGAATTAATGTGAGTAATGTGTTCGTATATACTTAAGGTATATATGAAATTAGATATCTTTATTAAATTTTTATAAAAGTATATTAGCGTACTTTTTAATTAGGTATTGTGTTCGTGAGAAAGAATGAAAAAATACGTTGAAGTTAACTAGGTATTGTATTAGTATAAATTAAATGTATGTGTACGGTGAAGTTATATAGGTATTGTAATAATTGTAGTGTTAGAATTAGTGAATGCACTACACCCTTACCGTAAAAGAAAAAAAAGAATTTTGTACAAAAAGAAGAAAATTCTTTTTTTTTTTGTTATATTAAAATATATATACATGTTTTTTTTTTTTGTGTTTATGCTTATTAGGTACAAAAAAATTTGTTTTGTTTATTTACAATGTTTTTTTTTTTGTTATATAATAATAAATTTTTCTTAATAATAAAATTTTATAAAGTAATAAGTAAAAAAAAATTTGTTTTATAAATTATTTGATTTTAGCTAGTTTTAAAAAGTTTTAACCTATTATTGTGGATTTCTTTTTGTTTGTTTTTTATTTTTATTATAGAATTTACATTGTTTGTTTTTATTATTTTATATGGTCCATCATACGGACTATCTAGTTTATTTTTTCTTTCAGTTTTTATTAGAACTAAATCATTTATTTTAAATTTTATAGGTTTTAAGGATTCTCAAAGGTCCTACGGTGTCTATGCTTATAGATTCGAAAGCAGATGAAGGTGTATTAGTTATAATAAATTTTTCTTTATTATGTGTTGTAATTTTATTCTTTGCACATATCTTACAGTTGTTTATGTATTCTTTGACCATCTTGTTTAAATTTTTCCATATATGGCGTTGTTTTATTTTGTTGATGGTTCTTTTGATTCCTGTATGACCTCCTTGTTGAGAGTCATGGTATTCTTTTATTATTTTATTTTTTGATTCATTATCTTCAATTTTCTTAGGCGGGGTATATATTAAAATTTTTAATTCATTCATTTTTAATTTATTCATAATATCATTGTACAATGTTTTAAATTCTCTTATGTCAATTTTTCTAAATATTGAATCATTATCACTAAGCGCTAGTTTCATTATTTTTTTTTTTTTTTTATAGATAAGATAAGTTTCTCCAAGATCCGACCTAAGTCCTGATATGGATTATCACTTATGCTTATTGGTACCATAAAATCCCCTTTTTCATTTATAATTATTTCATTTATTTTATTTTTCATATTTTTTAAATCGTTAACGTTAATAAATTTTATTTTATGCATATTTTTTGTTTCAGATATGGATGTACATTGCCACGTATGAAGTTCATGAGGCTTCTGTGTTGATGTACTAGTGCTGTTATTATTATCTGTTTTTTGTAATTTTTTATTCTTATTTCTCGTGATGATATTTATTCTATTTTTTGGAATCATTTGTTTTAATATTTCTGAATCGATTTTTATACGAGATAGTGCGTCTGCGTTTGTATTTATTCTACCTTGTTTATATATTATCTTAAAATCATAATCGGCTAATTCTAGTCTTATTCTTGTCATTTTAGATGAAGGATTTTTGTGTTTAAATAAACTGACTAACGGATCACGGGTCACAGTCCGTAACAATCGTGAATTTAGTGCCATATACATAGGGTCTGAAGTATGTTATTGCCAATGTATGCCTAATAATTCTTTCTCGATTATTGGTTTGTTTAGTTCATGTTTGTTCAAAGATCGACTAGCGTAAGCGATTGGCCGGTCGCTACCTATTTCTCCTTGTGACAAAACAGCGCCTAAAGCAAAGTTGGATGCGTCAGTTGTTATTATGAATTCTTCATCAAAGTTATTTACACCGGTTATTTTGCATTTATTTTCTGAGTTAATTAGTTCATGATTATCTATACAATTATTTTTTATTATTGAAATCTCTGCTCCTGTATCTAGTAAAAATGCTAAAGGTTTTTGAGTTAAGCTTGTTTTTAAGAATATGTAATTTATTTTTTTGTTGTTGATAAAGTATATTTTTAATTCATTTGTAAGTTGTTTAAATCCTCGGCAAGGTGTCTACTTCCAGGTTGTTCTCGTTTCCCTGTTCTATGCTCAGGTAATTTACTTTTAATTTTTTATTTTTATTTTGTATCTTATTTTGTTTTTTTTTTTTTTTTTTTTCTTTATTGATATTAATAATAGTAATAAGAAGAACATTGTTGTTGTTGGCATTTTAATTTTTTGTTTTTTTTTTTATTTATATTATTGCATTTTAATACGTTTTTATTTTTATTTTGATTGTAATTGTGGTTTTATTGTTGAAATTGTTGCGATTTCTGTTTTGATTGCGCAGTGTCATCCTTTTGGTTCGTCTATTTAGGCACGGGTCGCCATGTAATAAATTTGTGGTAATATGGTAATAAATTTGAGTCCTTATTTTATGGTAATAAGATAGATCCTTATTTTGGTGATACTTAATTATGTCTTTATGCGGTCCTTGTCTTAACCAAAGTGCTGAGGGCCATAAGCCCTATGTCACACTGTGATGGTTATTTCTCTATGGGCGGAACCCAATTTAGAGATTCTGTCTTGGTCAATTAAAAGCCTTTTAGTTTTCTTTGTTAAGCCATCTAAGAGCTTAAACTTTTAATTGTTATCTTTTTTTAAATTTACAAAGCTATTTATACAATATTTAAAATTTATCCCCACTACTTTTTTTTAGTAGAGGTGATTACATTAACATTATTAAATTTATTATTTCACAATAAAAAGTGCCATATGGGCTATTTTCTTAAAAATATAATTTAAATTGACAAATATTAAATTGTGTGTTAAACATATGTGCTACATTCAGTTCTTCAACCTTTTTAAGGAAATTCCCTGAATGTGCAATTTCTATTCATAATGACTTTTTTTTATAAATGTAAAAATATATAATATTATATGGTACGGGTGTTAATTGTTGTTTTTAAATTTAAATGTTTAGAATCAGCATTTTTTGCTAAAGAATTAATGTGAGTAATGTGTTCGTATATACTTAAGGTATATATGAAATTAGATATCTTTATTAAATTTTTATAAAAGTATATTAGCGTACTTTTTAATTAGGTATTGTGTTCGTGAGAAAGAATGAAAAAATACGTTGAAGTTAACTAGGTATTGTATTAGTATAAATTAAATGTATGTGTACGGTGAAGTTATATAGGTATTGTAATAATTGTAGTGTTAGAATTAGTGAATGCACTACAAGCGTCATCAGCAAAAAGCTGTAATGATCCCTTTAGTTCTAATCTAACTATATCATCTATATATATTTTAAATAATATCGGTCCCAAAATTGACCCTTGCGGAACACCTTTTTTTATATGTTTTATATCACTGTAGGTATCATTACATCGCGTAAACTGCTTTCTATTGGATAGGTACGATTTAATGAGATTTAATTGATTAGGTTTCAACTTTAATTGATTTAATTTGAAAAGAAGTATATCGTGATCTACGCAATCAAAAGCTTTTTGCAAGTCCAAAAATAAGCACGCTGTATACTTTCCATCATCTATACTTCTTGATATGAAGTCTGTTAGAGCTAAACAAGCAGCCGTAGTATTAGAGTTGACCTCAAATCCATATTGCTCTTTATGTAAGATGCCATTTGCATTTATGAAGTGAGTTAGCCTGATTTTGATTATTTTTTCAAAGACTTTAGAAATAGAACTTAAAACTGAAATTGGGCGGTAGTTTGAGGGATTTGTTTTTCCGCCAGCTTTGTGCATAGGTGTAACGGTAGCAAGCTTTAAATATTCAGGAAAACTACCTGATTCAAAAGCATTATTTATAAATTTTACTAGTATTAGGCTAATTTGATGGGAAAACTTCTTTAATATTTTAGATGATATACTATCATACCCAGTTGCGCTACCTGACTATTCCTAACTTTTTCTATGTTAGTGGGTGTTAAAACTAAATCCTCGTAAATATTTTTTGAAAAGGATGATAAGTAATTTTCTTCAATAGAGTTTGTTGAGATATTTAAGGTTTTTGTGACATCTATGAAATATGTATTCATTGAATTTGAAATTTCCAAAAAGTTGTTTATTTTAGTGTTATTGTGGTTAATTTCACTTAATACACATCTATTACCATTACTACTATTATTATACATAATTCGTATAGGTTCCATAGTTTTCTAAATCATTAGAGTGACTAGCTATGATATTATTTTAAAAATTATTTTTAGCCTGTTTAATTTTCCTTTTTACTAAGTCCCTATATTTCTCATATAGCTCTTTAACTGTCCTATGATTTGGATATTTTTTCCTGTACTTAAAAAAAGATTTACGGATTTTTATATTACGAATTATGTCAGAGTTTATCCACTCATGTTTTTTCCTAGCTTTTTTTGGTGAAATGATTTCAGTATATTTATGTACTTTTCCTGATAATGCTGCTATAAAGTCATCTACATTATTATAATAAATTAAATTTTCCCATAGAGAATCATTTGAAAGTTTATCATAATTCAAAATAGTTTTTTTTTAAATTAGTTTCTTCTTTAATAACTCTTATAGATACGCACTTACAAAAAGCAGTTGATGGTCAGATAACGAAGTATCAGAAATATGAAATTTGTAACTATAATCAATTAAATCTGTGCTAAAATGATCAATTATGGTTTTGGAAGTGTTACATATTCTGGTTGCGAACCTATCGTTTAAATTATTGTACACTATAAACCCATTACAGAGTAATGTGTTCATACATTCTTTCACCTCATTACTATTTTTATCCAATAAATTAATATTAAAGTCGCCTAAAAGTATGGAATTTTTATATGAATAAGTGTGATCGTCTAATTTTTCAAAAAAATCATTTATATTTGTTTGATGAGACCTATAAACACCTATTATATTAAAGTTTTGCCTTAACAATTTTACAATTAGAATATTTTAACTGTAGAAGTTTTCTTCAAATATCAAACTGCTGCTCAAATTATTAGCTACAAATATAGCAGCGCCGTCATAGGATTTTTCACGGTTAGAAAAATAGACAGTGTACCCCGGAAGATTATAGAACTGGTTTTCTTCTTTTAGAAGCCAAATTTCAGTTAATACTCTTATATGTATGTCGCAATGTGAAGTACTAATTAATACTTCTAAGTTATTTAATTTATTTCTCAAGCTTTGCATATTTAAGTAGATTATATTAAGGTTTTTTTTATAACTTAACATTCTATTTTTATCTAACCCGGTAAAATGATTAACCTTAATATTTGTCTCAATATCAAACATTATCGAAATTGATAGTATAATAATTGTTTTACATACATAACAAGAAGAAACAATATTTTTTTAAGAAATACAATTTATAATATAATTTAAGAGATACTAAATTAAATTCTGAATTAATTATTAAAGTGTTATACAAACAATAATTAGTTAGTACACAACCCCATTCTAATTTGGCAAATTCACATATTGGTAAAATAATTTATTCATGATATCTACCGATGAGATCTTAAAGTACTTTGAATTAAAACAAAACTGAAAACAATAAAATAATATCAATAATATTATATGAAAAGAGCATATCTGTTCGATTATTGATAAATTAAGAACTTGATGTATTTTACCATATTTATCTTTATATATTTCGAAAAAAAGATCATTGTTTCACGTGCCACAGAATATCAGCTGCTTTATATATTTCGAAATTACTATGTATTTGAAAAAATATTCGAAGTCTACATTAAACAATTTGTATATTTGAAATTTTTTGTATGTTAATTTTAAGTAGGATGTGTATATTTCTGATTAAAAACAAGTAAAGAAACAGTCAATCGGTTCAACCGACTTAGAAATACCCTACACCTATTTGGTTCAAATTTAAGGACATATCCATAAGTCATTTTAACACCATAGAAGCTGTTATTAATTTGATCGTAAGACATAGCTAACCAAATTAACTGTATAATACTAAAAACATTTTCTAATTACCCTATCTATTAAAAAATACTACAAATTCTTACTAATTTATCTATTTAAAAATATTAAAAAACAAACAAACTTGAAATAAAAGAAAATATATTTATTCCAATTCAATTACAAAATGAAAAAATTCTAATTATTAAATTTTGTGATAAAAAGATAATCAAAGCATAATATATTAAATAATCCAAATTTTTAAAAATTGCAATTATTTTAAATGGTTAGTTTATATACCCAATAGAAAAACTTATAAACGCAAAATATGCAATAAATGTATTTCTAAAATACAATTAAAAATTTACAATTTTCATATAATTCATTTAAATATAAAAATAAATTTTACATAAATGCAGCAAGTACCTTTGAACATAGCTGAACCACTACAATTAAGTCTAGATTTCGGAGACACATAGGACATAGGAAATATATTCTTTGGCTTCGAAATTAAACTCGACCACAACCAATTCCCATGGTACTTTCATTACTAGTAACCTACTGCTAAATTTCATCTAAATACCGGCATTATTTTTTGAGTTATGGTGTTTTTAAGATATATGTTTGTTAGTCATTGAACTTTTCAAGGGTTCCAGGACCCGAAACCATGGTACGATTTCGCCCATATGCAGTCCCGTCATACTTTCAATACTAGTTAACCCTTGTACACAATTGGAACGCTATATCTTAATTTTAAGTTACTAGTTTTATTAATTTCGATGACAAGCTTTTACACATTGGGGGGTCTAAGAGAGGTTCTGAACCACCACTCCAATTGATCCCAAATTAGGGGGGCACGCAAGAAATAGTAAAGAACACCCTTGTGGCAAATTAGAAGCTTCTACATTTGTTTCAAGTAACTATCTTTATTAATTTCGAAAATATGCTTTAAGGGCCTAAGAACTGAGTGGCTGGTCTTCGATCCACTACTCCAATGGGGCCCAAATTCCAAAGACACTTACGAAATAGGAAGGGACACCCTGATACCAAATTTGGAGGTTCTATCTTCATTGGTTTCGGAATTATGCTCGTTTGGCCTAAATTCGATCAAAAAGTTCTAAGTTCCGAACCCATTGTCCAATCCTCACCGTACTTAATCACCGCCGTAGTTTCGCTGCCAATAACCTACAGCACAAATTTCATGAAGATAGCCTCATTAGTTGTTGAGTTATCGTGATTTTTTATATATGTTCCTTAGCCCTGACATCGATTAAAAGGTCCGGAATCCGAACCGTTGGGCTGATTTCGCCCTTATATAGTCCGCGCTGTACTTATAGTACTAGTTAACCCTTGTACATAATTTGAACGGTCTATCCTAATTTTAAGTAACTATTTTTAGTAATTTCGATTATAAGCCTTTAAAACTTGGGTGGTCTGAGAGGGGTACAGAACCACCACTCCAATTGATCCCAAATTAGGGGAACACGCAAGAGATAGTAAAGAACACCCTTGTGGCAAATTGGAAGCTTCTACATTTTTTCAAGTTGTTATCTTTATTAATTTTAAAGATATGCTTTAAGGTCTTCGGAAATGTGTGGCTGGTCCCCGACCCACTACTCCAATGGGACCCAAATTCACATGACACTTAGGAAATAGGAAGGGACACCCTGATACTAAATTTGGAGGTTCTATCTTCATTGGTTTCGGAATTATGCTCGTTTGGCCTAAATTCGATCAAAAAGTTCTAGGTTCCGAACCCATGGTCCAATCTCGACCTTACGCAATTCCCGAAGTATTTTCATTACTAGTAACCTACAGCACAAATTTGATGAAGATAGCGTCATTAGTTGTTGAGTTATCGTGATTTTTTATATTTGTTCGTTAGCCCTGAAACCGATTAAAAGGTCCAGAATCCGAACCCATTGGCCGATTTCGCCCATATGCAATCCCCGCCGTACTTTCAGTCCTAGTAACCTACAGTTAAAATTTCATCAAGATAGCTCCATTATTTTTTGAGTTATCGTGCCTACGGACGGACGGACGGACGGACGGACACGGCTATATCGACTAAGGCGGTCACGCTGATCACAAATATATATACTTTTCCATATCTAGCTCGCTTCCTTTAGGTGGTTACAAACACCATACCAAAGTTAATATACCCCTTTACCTATTCTATAGGTGTAGGGTATAATGTTTGTTCAAAACGCGTAAACAGGTCAAAACCAAATTAACCCTGTGGATCTTTATATTTAAAATGCTGGTACAAAATTTTCAATAAAATTCTTTTAATCGTTTAAGTAAATAAAATTTATAGAAAACTTCATGGCGTCGTTGTGGAAAACGGGTTAATCGAACTTAACTAAAACGTTTTGCAGCCTCTCTGTTAACAAAATAAACCTGTAAAATTGGACACAATTCGGAAACACACAATTTTTTGGAAGCCCGCCAGGCTGAAATGGGTTAATTAATTCCAACCAAATTTATACATCTAATTCCGGTTGCTAAGAGGAACATTTCAAAAAACGAAAAAGCTTAAAACGGCTCTGGAGCCGCAACCTGTTGACTTATAAGAATGTGACATATCCTATGTCACCCTCCGGGCTCTCAGAATTATTTCTTTAAAATTTTGTGACAATCGGACCAGTGGTTTTCATGTGAATCCTGTACAAACAAACAAACAAACAAATTTTCTCCTTTATATATTAGATAACAAATTTGAATTTGTCGGGTTATCAGAAACTCATCTAATATCTGAAGATAGCGATAAACTAATACAGATAAACAACTACGAAATTATTAGGGCTGATTCAATTTCCCATTTTACTGGAAAAGTTCTATTTTATATAAAGAAAAATTGGAAATATGAAATTAAAAATAAAATTGCTATTGTAATGAATCTATGGTACGTTATTATAAAATTATACAATACTAAATTCAAAATATACTTGGTATTACTTTAGAAATCACCAAATCGTTTATACACTTTGAATAATTTTGTTGAAAATTTTACTACATTAATTGAATTTTAAAATGAAGTAAATGATGATGTTGTCTTAATGGGTGATTTTAACATAAATTTTTTACTTACTTACTTAGGTGGCGCTACAGACCATGAAGGTCCTGGGCCTGACGTAGCGTTCCTCTCCACCTCGTTCGGTCCCGAGCAGATTCTCTCCAGTTGGAGATTTGGAGCCTTCTGATGTCTGTCGAAATCTCGTCTCTCCAACGAAGGTTTGGGCGACCTCTGCGACGTGTTCCCTCTGGCCTGGCTTCGAGTATCTTTTTAGCTGGAGTATTGTTGTCCATTCGCTCAACGTGACCTAGCCATTGCAGCCTTTTGATCTTAATTTTTTGAACTAGGTCTACGTCACCGTACAGCTAATAGATCTCGGCATTGTATCTTCTTCTCCAGGTCCCATCGTCGCAGTAAGGACCGAACACTCGACGAAGAATCTTTCGCTCGAAAGTTCCAAGTGCTTGCTCACTTGCTCTGGGCAATATCCAGCATTCTGCTCCATATAGTAGCACCGGAAGTATGAGCGTTTTGTACAGTTGCACTTTGGAACTGCGCGTGAGGAGTTTTGAACCCAGTTGTTTTGACAAACCGAAGTAGCAGCGGTTTGCTAGGTTTATTCTTCGTCGGATCTCCACATTGATGTCATTAGCGGAGTTTACATTTGTACCTAGGTAGACAAACTCCTTAACTACCTCAAAGTTATATGTACCAACAGTGATGTTTGGACCTGCTCGAAGTATTCTGGCCTCTTAATTTGTTGATAACATATACTTTGTTTTGTTCTCGTTCACTAGAAGACCCATTTTCTTTGCTTCTTCTTCAATACGGACGAAGGTTTCGATGACGGCTCGTTGTGATGTTTCTAGTATTACGACGTCGTCCGCGAAGCCTAATAGCTGAACAGATTTTCTGAAATTGTTCATTCGGTGTTGACACCAGAGCGGCGTATAATCTGTTCGAGCACTAAATTGAAGAAGTCGCACGACAGTGCATCACCTTGACGGAAGCCGGTGCATGTGCGGAAGAGCTCCGACATATTTCCTCCAATAGCAACTGCACATTTAGTGTTCTCCAATGTTACTTGGCAAAGTCGGATAAGCTTGGATGGTATGCTATATTCCGACATTGCAATGTACAGTTCCCGGCGATAGATACTGTCGTAGGCTGCCTTAAAATCGATAAAAAGATGGTGTGTATCGATTTGAAATTCATGGGTCTTCTCCAGGATTTGCCTCAATGCGAAGATTTGGTCGATGGTAGACTTACCAGGACGGAAACCACATTGGTAGTTGCCTATGATGTTATTGCAATGTGGTTTCAGTCGTTCGCATATTACGTTGGAAAGGATCTTGTACGCGACATTCAATAGAGATATTCCTCTATAGTTGGCACATGACATGGCATCGCCCTTTTTGTGGATGGGGCATATGGTGCTAATGTTCCAGTCATCGGGCATGCATTCTTCCATCCAGACTCTGGTGATGATTTGCTGCATGCACCTAACCAAATCTTCTCCTGCTACCTTAAATAACTCAGCTGGGATTCCATCTGAACCACCAGCTTTGTTATTTTTCAGTTTCTTGATGGCTTGATCAACTTCCATTAGGCTCGGTGGTAGTGTTTCGTCATCGTTGATCATTGTGACTGGTGTATTATTCTGGTGTTCTGTATGCCCATCATTTAACAACTGTTCGAAATGTTGTTTCCATGTCTTCAATATCTCTCGCGTATCGGTTATCAAATTTCCAATGCTGTCTATCAGCGCGTGTGTACGTTGTTTGTAGCCAGCTGCCAACTGCTTGGCTTGCTTGTAGAACTTACGTACCTCGCCTCTGTCTCTGCATGTTTCTATGTCCACAAGACGAGATTTTTCATAAACCTTTTTTTTTGCCTAATGGTGTACTTTTCATCTCGTCTTTTAGCTCTGTACTCCTCCTGCGCCGCTCTTGTTTTCCTCTGCAGGGTCTTGCGGTATGCTACATTTTTGAGTGCTGTTTTAATTGAGCATTCTTCATCATACCAAGGGTTTCTGGTTGGTGTTGGTTCGAAACCTATGGTATTTGAAGCCACCTCCTTGATAATGTTAGAACAATGTTGCCATTGTTCATTGATGGATGGATTATTCAAAGGAGGTGCCGATGGGAGTCTAGAGCTAATTTGTTGGCTGTATTCTCTGGCTGTATCAGGCGATTGTAGGCTTCTAATGTGGAATTTTTGGGATCGTGTGTTCTGCAGCTTCCTCACATTAGATATTCGTGCTCTGAATTGTGCTGCTATTAGATAATGATCAGAGTCGATGTTAGCCCGTTCGTACATCTAGCACGGATGTTGAGTGTCGTGCGTCAATCAATAGATGGTCAATCTGATTAAATGTACGACCATCAGGGGATAGCCAGGTTATTTTGTGGATGTTCTTATGTGGAAATTTGGTGCTACTTATAACCATGTTACGCGCAGCTGCAAAATCAACTAATCGGTAACCATTGTCTGTGGTGGTGTTGTGGAGACTATGATTACCATTTGATTTTGCATGTATTGCTTCTCTACCGACTTTAGCATTAAAATCTCCGATTACAATAAATCTGCCTTTGATGCGGATGGTTGCAAGTCGTTCATTGACAGGTGTAAAGTCAATGACCAACGACCTCAACCTTTCTCCCACTATAAAACCGCATCCTAATATGTGGTGCTTTTCATGGCAGCTGTAGTAAATGTCGCATTTTCGCTTTTTTAGTGTACCGGTTCCTTTCTAGCGTATTTCCTGTATCGCAGTAATATCGGCTTTATACTGCGCGAGAACCTTTTCCAAATTGTTAGATGCTCCTGGGGTGTAGAGTGTTCTTACATTCCAGGAGCAAATTCTTAAATCTTTGTCCTTATAGTTGTTCCATGGTCGTTTTCCGTGTAATCTATTCGTTCTCATATTCAAGGTATTTTCGTCATTCATAACTAGGGCAAATAAAAATATGCTCTAAAAAATCCGTTTTAAGCGCTTAAAATATGCTCTAAAAAATTTATTTTAAGCATTTAAAATATGCTCTATGAAAAGGATATCAAATACATAAAAAAGATCCATTACTTAGAAATCTTCAAATAAAACGAATATTAATAGCGTGGGCTAGTGGCACCATCTTCAAAAGTTCTTTAAATTTAAGAATTAAAAGCAGATAGTTTTTTACTATTTTATATATTATTTTTATTATAATTTTTTATTTTAAAGTTAAGTTTAATGAAATAAAATAAAATTAATTCATGAAATTAAAAAATTAAAACAAGATAAATTAGAGAGTAGAATAAGTTAAAATTAAAAAAAATAAATAAACATAAATTAAAATAAAAATTAATCCAAATAACGAAAATCTTACATCTAGTAAAATTAAAAACTAAGTTTAACTGAAATTTTGGTTGCAATATATCACAACCATTTCACTTAAATTTTTAAATAAGAAATTATTCCGATTCGATCTTAGGATGCTTTTGTACATTTAAAAGCTCCTTTCTACATTGACTGAGTTAATTGGTGCGAATTTAAATGCAATAGTTTCGTTTATCGTGTAATTCATTATAACTGCAGATATGGTTTTTAATCAAGTTGAAAGTTTCTGAATCAAGTTGAAATGAATAATAAAATAAATATGTACATGCATATATAGAGATTTCTTTAAATACCTAATACCTACTTGTTTATTTTGAAAGAATGATATTTTAAATAAATAAATATCTAAATAGTGACATAAATTTTTATGTTTTTTTATGAAAAATATTTTAAATGCAAGAAAAATAAAAAAAATTATAATATTTTGAACGAAAATTCTCAAAATATAACAAAATATGCTCTTACAAGTTAAAATATGCAAAATATGCTCTAACAAGTGAAATATGCAAAAATATGCCCTAACAAAACTAGCTTAAACTTCATAATTTTTGTTGAAACGAACTACTATCTTGTTCATTTATCGATATGACACAAGGAAACAAGTGAGGGAAAAAAACCAAGGGTTTTTAAAAAGCACATTTTCAAAATTATATACGGTTTCTTACTGAGTATTTTATCATTTATTTTTATAAAAATATATATTATGATAATATTATAATTTTGTTATTTCATTAATAATTAATTATATGACTAAAAGTGAAATACTTAGAATACAACCCCAATGCATTCAAGAAAACCTGTTAATTAGTGCAAACTATAATGTTGGAGCTTCAATGTTAACGTTGAATTTTGGAAAAACTTACACTGGTGAATAAGTTACTGTTTTATAAGAACATAAAAGTTTTAATTTTGAAGACCTAGCAGCCCTTCAATGGGGAAGGTTCCCAAATTTTTGCTTAGCAAACTTATGATGGATCTGCTCACCCCCCTCCTGTGTTCACTCTTCCATTTTTTTCCGGTTCTAGAAAATCAATTTGGAACTCCAACAAAATTTGGAATTTTACCTAGAATATTATTATCTAACCAAAAATGGTTAATACTAAGAAACAATTTTTGCAATTTAAAGAGACCCTTTCAAATTTAAAAAAAACCTTTAACGTATGTTGAAATATAATGCTGCAGCTGTAAATTTTGCATATTAGTAAAAAAAAATTTGAACAGGTGTTAAATTTACAGATGGTTGAAAATAGCAAAATTTAATTTTCGAGCCCTTATAGCTCCTAAACAGGGGGCGTGACAAAAAAATTTTGTTAACCGACTCCTATTAATTTTGGAGGACCTAACTTCTCTCAAAATATCAAGAGCCTAGGTTGAACCGTTTAGAAGATATATGGGGTCAAAAATTTTGCAAAAGTTGAGTTTAGCTTAATGGTAAATTTTAGTACCGTATGGTAACCCTATACATTTTAACCTTATATTTTTGTGAAGCTTATAAAACCAGCTATCTTTTGTCGTTTTCAGATTAAAAATACACTTAACAAAACTCTTGTTATAATAATTTAAAAATAGGGCTTTTTCCAACTTTGGGGGGCTGTAGCTCCGTAACGGGTGGGGCTACAGAAAAAAATTCTTCTACGAAATTAATTTTTTTGTAATATCTACCCGTGGTTAAAATTTCTTTACTCTATTTCAAACAGTGTAAAAGTTTTTGTAAACATACGGACGGACGGACAAAGTCAAAATTAAGAAAAACCTTTGACACTAATTGAAACTTTCGTTTTTGAGCTTTCAATTTTGTATACAAATAAAAAAAAATTTTGACAGGTATTCAAGTTATAGGTGTTTAAAAGCTAAATTTTTAGCAAAATTTCAATTTTCGACCCCTTACAGCTCCTAAAGAGGGGGCGTGACAAAAAAATTTTGTTAACTGACTCTTACTTATTTCTAAGGATCTAACTTCTCCCAAAATTTCAAGTTTCTAGATTTAGCCGTTCCGAAGTTATGAGGGACCAAAAATTTTGTAAAACTTAGTTTTGAATAACGGTAAATTTTAGTACCGTATGGTAACCCTAAACATTTGCCTTTTAAAAACTTGTAAAGCTTATAAAAGCAGCTGTCTGTTACCGTTTTCAGGTTGGA
The DNA here is from genome assembly GCA_963082915.1 of Dolichopus griseipennis. Lineage (NCBI taxonomy): Eukaryota > Metazoa > Arthropoda > Insecta > Diptera > Dolichopodidae > Dolichopus > Dolichopus griseipennis. The sequence goes on along the minus strand of OY720441.1, from coordinate 261,093,207 downwards.
GATATACCTTATAGAACTCTAATTATAACTGTTTAAATATGGGGCTTTTTTCGATTTTGTGGGGCTGTAGCTCCGTAAGGGGGGGGGCTACAAAAAAAAGTTTTAACATTAAATTATTTTTATTGCAGTACCTATCCATTCCTGATATTTTTTTGTCAATCGTAGGTAAAAAGGGACGGACGGACAGAGTGAAGCTATATAGGCACATTTTTACAAAATTTTTTGAAAATGTGCTAAAAAAGATGCTAATGCATATTTTTATTTGCCCCATTCATAACTATTTGGTTTTTATGGGTAAGGTAGTTAGCCTTACGCCAACCCCCAGACTGGAGGGCCGTTGGGTTTGAAGATTGGCTTCAGAATTTGCCATATAATGCGATGAAGTTCTCATAACTATGTTTGTTTCATAACGAGTTCAACTGCATTATATAGCGTTTTCCTACTTCCTGAGACGCCAATGTATGTGGCCATTCAGGTTGCAACTATTCTTCCCTCCTCCTTTCTCAACCGGGCTTGGGACCGGCTACGGCGGAGTTACATAAATTTTTTAGAAATATTTAACTTCAGCCTCAACTTTTTAAGAAGTGAAGCACCAAAAACAACAGTCTTATAAATCAATTAGTAGTATTTCAAAATTTAAGAAAAAAATAATAGAATTTTTAAAAACAAGTTGATTCAAAACAATTTTTTTTTTCTTTTCGCCCCTATTGCATTTTATTTTAAAAATACATTTTTTTGAATACATTGTTATACTATATTTCATTTTTTATATAAATTTCAGTATAAAATTTTTTTTTTTTTACTCTAAATATTTCTATTAATTAATATATTATAGTTATAAGGGAACGAACAAATAAATATTGTAAAACTAAATGGCATAAAAAATACTAAATAAACGAATAATAATAATAATAAAATACCCGTATGACTATATAGTCAAAGGGTATAATAAATTTGCCATTACGTTTAGACTCAAGTGTATGGATCGGATCCGAATCGAAAAATAAATCGATTTAGCTATGTATGTCCGTCCGTCCATTCGTCCGCACGATAACTCAAAAACTAAAAGAGCTAGGATTTTGAAATTTTTGCAAATTCGTTTTTTGCAATAGCCGTCATTGGTATTTAAATCCAGCCATTTTGGTCCATGGGTTCGGGTAGCTGCCATACAACTTCTTTTTTTATATAAGTATTATTCTGTACCAATTTCAGCTGCGTGTCTGAAATTTTGCGAAAAGTAGTTTAGTTTTATGGCTAAAATTTCTGCAGAAATTGGTTGGTCTACTACAGTGGGTTCGAGTAGCTGTTACACAACTTCTTATTTTATATGAGTATTCCACTACACTTAATATAGCTGTATGTTTAAAATTTTGCCAAAATTAATTAACCAGATGATATAATGTATATGTCACGGTCATACGGGTATCCCAGAGTTGACACAGTCTACTCTACTACACTCTTCCTCGTTTTGAATGAAAAAAAATAATCTTTTGTTTTATGTAGATCATGTAGATATGGATATATGTATGCATATATTGTTATGATTAATTCATAATTTCATTGAAAATAAAAATTTTGTTATTGTTTTGTTTGTTATTTAAAATTTTTTAAAATAGTCTTGGTTTCATAATTTTATTGTAAAGAGCGGGCTTTAATGATAATTAACTTCTAAAATATAAAGCCAATCACAAGTATTTGTTACATAATTTTTAATTTACTTAATAAAAACTGGGTTTTTTATGCCAATTGGAAAAAGGATATTAGATTTAAATGTATATTTTTTAAATTTTCCAGTTGACTTTTTCCCTACTAAAATTAATTCCTTAATTTTCTTTCTTTATTTTTTCATAATATTTTTAGCTTTAATATTTTATGTACTAACTAGGTACTATAAAATTTCTTTGCACACTTTATCTTTTTCTAATTTGTTCTTTTTAGTTATTCTCTCAATATGTATTATTTTCAAAAGCATGAAAATTTTAAATATAAATCAACTAATTTTAATCAACGCTTAAAACAAATTCATTTTAAATTTTATACGGTGTACCCAAGTACTGAACTTTGCACATTATCTCTTTGTAAAATTAAAAAAAATAAATAGTCTATAAAAAAAATCTCGCTGTCAAATTGTATTGTTCTTACTTATATTAAAATGCTTGTAAAGCATAAATAATAAATACTTTATTTTACTTAATTTTTTCTAAAAGCAAACCAACACAAACTCCATACAATTTTATATTTATTTTTTATTTTATATATTTCTTTTGCATATAGGTATGTAAAAAAAACAAGTAAAGAAACAGTTATAAAATACCCTACACCTATTTGGTTCAAATTTATTGGGAAGTCCAAAGTCATTTTAAAACAATAAAAGCTGTTATTAGTTAAGGCGTAAAACATAGCTAACCAAATTAACTTTATAATACTAAAAACATTTTCTAATTAGACTATTTATAAAACAAGAGATGAAAAGAAAACTGAGGGTTTTTAAAAAAGCACATTTTCAAAATTATATTGTATTACATGCTGAGTTTAACTTTGGAGATATTTACTTGCAAATAGTTACTGTTTACTTAGAAAATTGACTGCTAAAGAATTGACTGCTTCTAGGAATTAAATTGTGAATTCCACAAAAATTTGGAATTTTACTTAGTATTATACTATCTAAGCAAAAATGGGTAAAACTGAGAGAAACGTTCTTCAATTTAAGAAAACACTTTGAAATTCAAGAAACCGCTTTTAAATTTAAGAAAAGCCTTTAACATATGTTAAAATATAATGTTGAACTTTTAAATTTTGTATATCACAAAAAAAAAATTTGGACAGGTATTCAAGTTACAGGTGTTTAAAAATAGAAAAATTTAAATTTTCGAGCCCTTATAGCTCCTAAATAGGGGGCTTGACAAAAAAATGTTTCCCTAGCTCGAACCGTTCAGAAGATATGTGTGAGCAAAATTTTGCAAAAAATGAGTTTTGTGTAATGTTAAATTTTAGTATCGTATGGCAACCCTAAACATTTGCCTTTGAAAAATTTTCAAAGTTTGTGAAACCAGCTATCGTTTGCCGTTTTCAGATTGAAAATATATCTAACAGAACTCTTGTTTAACAATTTAAATATGTGGCTTTTTACAACTTTGGGGGGCTGTAGCCCCGTAACAGGTGGGGCTACAGAAAAAAATTCTTCTACAAAAATTTTTTTTTTGCAAATACTACCCACGGTTAAAATTTCTTTACTCTATTTCAAACGGTGTAAAATTTCTTTACTCTATTTCAAACGGTGTAAAAGTTTTTGTAAACATACGGACGGACGGACAACGGACGCACAGAGTAAAGCTATATAGGCACATTTTTACAAAATTTTTTGAAAATGTGCTAAAAATATTACAAATTCTTACTAATTTATCGATTTAAAAATATTAAAAAACAAAAAAACTTGAATTAAATGAAAATATATTTATTTCAATTCAATTACAAAAGTGAAAAAATTTGAATAATATATTTAATAATTAAAATTTTTCAAAATTGCAATTATTTTAAATCGCTAGTTTATGTACCTATCGAAATGGAATTTGTTAACTCCTGCCGACCCGAGTTTGCAAAACATTATGCAAAACAGTTTGAACGATTATCTCTAATTTTTCTATACATGTTGCTTCTTGACAATTTCGTGCTCCTTGATGATAGAATTGAGGATAGTAGGTTTCCGGCGAATAATATTAACTGAATTAAAATGACTATAGGTCAAAAGGGTATACTAAATTTGCCATTATGTCATAAAACTATGTCAATAGTAGTTTTCTTGAATTGCCAACGTTTGAATAGTCGATATTTTGTTTAGTACTTACCTGAAAGTTGTAATACGTTCTTCCTCGCTTTTTTAATGATTTTATGAGAGAAATGTAGGCTTCTTTTTTGGAAAAACTGTTTGTATTTAAGCATTATATATACGAAATTGAATTTTTTGATTCTTAGATTTCATTTAAAGAAAACTACAATTTCACACTGAAATCTATTTTTAAAAAACAACAACTGCAAAGTAGATAAAAATCAAAGACTTACGAAAAAATGTGGAGAAGGAAAATATTATGTTATTTAATTTTCAAGATATTTTTATTCGGATTCTTTATTAGCTTTATTTTTATTATTATTAATATTATCTTTTAACTATTTGAGACTATTTAAGGAAAAAAATTAGTCTTATTAATTAAGTGAGTTTTTGGAATAAAGGTTAACTTGAGTTCATCTCAAAAATTTGAAAATTTCATTGAAAGTTTGTTCAAAACGCGTAAACAGGTCAAAACCAAATTAACCCTGTGGGTTTTTATATTTAAAATGCTGGTACAAAATTTTCAATAAAATTCTTTTAATCGTTTAAGCAAATAAAATTTATAGAAAACTTCATGGCGTCGTTGTGGAAAACGGGTTAATCGAACTTAACTAAAACTTTTTGCAGCCTCTCTTTTAGACTTCAAAAAAAACCTGTAAAATTGGACACAAATCGGAAACACAAAATTTTTTAAAAGCCCGCCAGGCCGAAATGGGTTAATTTATTCCAACCAAATTTATACAACTAATGCCAGTTGTTAAGGGGAACATTTGTGCAAAATGTCAAGTCATTCGGTCAAACCTTTTTCACTCGACATTAAAAACATTAAAAAAGCTTCATTGGGCCCCCGTGCCCAAACGGGTTAACCGAACTCAACAAAAATTTGTGTCAGCCTCTCTTTTCGACAACAAAATCACACTGTAAAATTGGACACAAATCGGAAACACACAATTTTTTGGAAGCCCGCCAGACCGCAATGGGTTAATTTATTCCAACCAAATTTATACAACTTATGCCAGTTGTTAAGGGGAACATTTGTGCTAAATGTTAAGTCAATCGGTCAAACCGTTTTGACTCGACATCAAAAACATTGAAAAAGCTTCTTCATTGCGCCCTCGTGCCCAAGCGGGTTAACCAAATACAACAAAAATTTGTGCCAAACGCTCTTCTCGCCTGCGAAACCACCCTGTAAAATTGGACACAAATCGGAAACACAAAATTTTTTGGAAGCCCGCCAGGCCGAAATGGGTTAATTTATTCCAACCAAATTTATACAACTAATGCCAGTTGTTAAGGGGAACATTTGTGAAAAATGTCAAGTCAATCGGTCAAACCGCTTTGACTCGACATCAAAAACATTGAAAAAGCTTAATTGCGCCCTCGTGCCCAAACGGGTTAACCGAACTCAACAAAAATTTTTGTCAGCCTCTCTTTTCGACAACAAAATCACACTGTAAAATTGGACACAAATCGGAAACACACAATTTTTTGGAAGCCCGCCAGGCTGCAATCGGTTAATTTATTCCAACCAAATTTATACATCTAATTCCGGTTGCTAAGAGGAACATTTCAAAAAACGAAAAAGCTTAAAACGGCTCTGGAGCCGCAACCTGTTGACTTATAAAAATGTGACATATCCTATGTCACCCTCCGGGCTCTCAGAATTATTTCTTTAAAATTTTGTGACAATCGGACCAGTGGTTTTCATGTGAATCCTGGACAAACAAACAAACAAATTTTCTCCTTTATATATTAGATAACAAATTTGAATTTGTCGGGTTATCAGAAACTCATCTAATATCTGAAGATAGCGATAAACTAATACAGATAAACAACTAGGAAATTATTAGGGCTGATTCAATTTCCCATTTTACTGGAAAAGTTCTATTTTATATAAAGAAAAATTGGAAATATGAAATTAAAAATAAAATTGCTATTGTAATGAATCTATGATACGTTATTATAAAATTATACAATACTAAATTCAAAATATACTTGGTATTACTTTAGAAATAACCAAATCTTTTATACACTTTGAATAATTTTGTTGAAAATTTTACTACATTAATTGAATTTTAAAATGAAGTAAATGATGATGTTGTCTTAATGGGTGATTTTAACATAAATTTTTTTTTAACTTCAGCCTCAACTTTTTAAGAAGTGAAGCACCAAAAACAACAGTCTTATAAATCAATTAGTAATATTTCAAAATTTAAGAAAAAAATAATAGAATTTTTAAAAACAAGTTGTTTCAAAACAATTTTTTTTTTCTTTTCGCCCCTATTGCATTTTATTTTAAAAATACATTTTTTTGAATACATTGTTATACTATATTTAATTTTTTATATAAATTTCAGTATAAAATTTTTTTTTTTTACTCTAAATATTTCTATTAATTAATATATTATAGTTATAGGGAACGAACAAATAAATATTGTAAAACTAAATGGCATAAAAAATACTAAATAAACGTCAAAGGGTATAATATATAGTCAAAGGGTATAATAAATTTGCCATTACGTTTAAACTCAAGTGTATGGATCGGATCCGAATCGAAAAATAAATCGATTTAGCTATGTATGTCCGTCCGTCCATTCGTCCGCACGATAACTCAAAAACTAAAAGAGCTAGGATCTTGAAATTTTTGCAAATTCGTTTTTTTGCAATAGCCGTCATTGGTATTTAAATCCAGCCATTTTGGTCCATGGGTTCGGGTAGCTGCCATACAACTTCTTTTTTTATATAAGTATTATTCTGTACCAATTTAAGCTGCGTGTCTGAAATTTTGCCAAAAGTAGTTTAGTTTTATGGCTAAAATTTCTGCAGAAATTGGTTGGTTTACTACAGTGGGTTCGAGTAGCTGTTATACAACTTCTTATTTTATATGAGTATTCCACTACACTTAATATAGCTGTGTGTTTGAAATTTTGCCAAAATTAATTATCCAGAAGATATAATGTATATGTCACGGTCATACGGGTATCCCAGAGTTGACACAGTCTACTCTACTACACTCTTCCTCGTTTTGAATGAAAAAAAAGAATCTTTTGTTTTACGTAGATCATGTAGATATGGATATATGTATGCATATATTGTTATGATTAATTCATAATTTCATTGAAAATAAAAATTTTGTTATTGTTTTGTTTGTTATTTAAAATTTTTTAAAATAGTCTTGGTTTCATAATTTTATTGTAAAGAGCGGGCTTTAATGATAATTAACTTCTAAAATATAAAGCCAATCACAAGTGTTTGTTACATAATTTTTAATTTACTTAATAAAAACTGGGTTTTTTATGCCAATTGGAAAAAGGATATTAGATTTAAATGTATAATTTTTAAATTTTCCAGTTGACTTTTTCCCTACTAAAATTAATTTCTTAATTTTCTTTCTTTATTTTTTCATAATAATATTTTTTGCTTTAATATTTTATGTACTAACTAGGTACTATAAAATTTCTTTGCACGCTTTATCTTTTTCTAATTTGTTCTTTTTAGTTATTCTCTCAATATGTATTATTTTCAAAAGCATGAAAATTTTAAATATAAGTCAACTAATTTTAATCAACGCTTAAAACAAATTCATTTTAAATTTTATACGGTGTACCCAAGTACTGAACTTTGCACATTATCTCTTTTTAAAATTAAAAAAAATAAATAGTCTATAAAAAAAATCTCGCTGTCAAATTGTATTGTTCTTACTTATATTAAAATGCTTGTAAAGCATAAATAATAAATACTTTATTTTACTTAATCTTTTCTAAAAGCAAACCAACACAAACTACATACAATTTTATATTTATTTTTTATTTTATATATTTCTTTTGCATATAGGTATGTAAAAAAAACAAGTAAAGAACAGTTATAAAATACCCTACACCTATTTGGTTCAAATTTATTGGGAAGTCCATAAGTCATTTTAAAACAATAAAAGCTGTTATTAGTTAAGTCGTAAAACATAGCTAACCAAATTAACTTTATAATACTAAAAACATTTTCTAATTTTTTAATAAATTCAAAAATATTAGCTATTCTTACTGATTTATCTATTTAGAAATATTATACAACAAATAAAGTTGAGATAAATGGATTCGTAAATGTAATTAAACAATTACATATTTAAAACTTTTATTCAATTCAATAAAATTTTACACACATGCAGCAATTACTTCTTTTCAGGATTTTTAGCTGTAGTGCATTTACTGTTGAATGATTTAGTACCCTTGCTTAATTATTTCAATTTTCAATAATTTTTAAATTTATACTCTTAATTTACTTATTTTTCGATGTTCTATATAATAAAACTCAAAGTTATTCGAAAGAAATATCAATTTGTAATAATATAAATATAAAAGTTTATATAATTTTATGGTTTTTAATGTTAGTTAAAACCATTAATGCTTTCATTAGCTTTTTATCACAAAATTTAATAATCAAAATCTGCAATAAATGTAATTCTAAAATACAATAATAAATTTAGAACTGTTCATATAATTAATTTTAATATAAAAATAAATTTTATAACTTAAGTGTCGTACACAATTTCTTAATTATATATTACCTGTGGTAATAATTCAATAAAATATAGATATGACATAATAAGTGAGAAAAACCAAAGGTTTTTAAAAAGCAAATTTTTAAAATTATATACCGTTTCTTACTAATTATTTTATCATTTATTTTAATAAAAACATATATAAAAATAAATGATAATATTATAATTTAGTTTTTTCATCAATTTATTAATTATGACTAATAGTGAAATACTTAGAATATAGCTCCAATGAACTTAAAAAAACCTGTTAATAAGTGCGAAACATAAAGTTGGAGCTTCAATGTTAACGTTTAATTTTGGAAAAACATACACTGGTGAATAAGTTACTAAACATAAAAGTTTTAATTTTAAAGACCTAGTAGCCCTTCAATGGGAAAGGTTCCCAAATTTTTATTTAGCAAACTTATGATGGATCTGCTCACCCCCCTCCTGTCCTCACCATTAAATTTTTTAGGTTCTGGAAAATCAATTGTGAACTCAAAACAATTTTTTCAATTTAAAGAAATCATTTCAAATTTAAGAAAAACATTTAACATATGTTGAAATGTAATGCTAAAGCTTCAAATTATGTATATTTGTAAAAAAAAAGTATTTAAGTTATAGGTGTTTATAGCGAAATTTCAATTTTCGACCCCTTATAGCTCCTAAACAGGGGATATGACAAAAAAATTTTGTTAACCGACTCCTACTAATTTCTAAAAATCTAACTTCTCCCAAAATTTCAACGCACTAGCTTGAACCGTTAAGAAGATATGTGCGGCCAAATATTTTGCAAAAATTAAGTTTTGCATAATGCTAAATTTTAGTACCGTATGGCAACCCTAAACATTTGCCTTTGAAAAATTTATAAAATTTATAAAACCAGCTTTAGATTGAAAATACACCTTACAGAACACTTCTTATAACAAGTTAAAAATAGGACTTCTTCCAACTTTGGGGGGCTGTAGCTCCGTAATGGTTGGCGCTACAGAAAAAAATTCTTCTACGAAATTATTTTTTTTTTCTAATATCTACGCGTAGTTAAAATTTCTTTACTCTATTTCAAACGGTGTAAAAGTTTTGTAAACATACGGACGGACGGACGGACAGAGTGAAGCTATATAGGCACATTTTTACACAATTTTTTGAAAATGTGATAAAAATTAAACCAAAAAAAATTTCGTCGTTTATTAAAAATATATTTAGTTTTCAATTTATAAAATATAATACACTGGCAGTTTTACCCGGCATTGTCCGGAAGCTTGCAAATTGTAAGAAAGCCAGTTTCAGCCAATTTTTTGAAATACTACTTTGCTAATAAATGTAGCCACAAAAAAGTAATTGTGGAGTTCCGTTAACCAATTGTGGCCCAACAGCAATTTATAGGTTTTTTCGTAGCTTTGCTATATATTAGAAATGATTTAACCGATTAACTTCAAATTTTGTATACATGTTCCTCTTTGAAAATGAAGTTCACTCGACTAACAGACTTGGAATTTGCTAACCCCTGCCGACCTGATGATTGTTCAAAAAAAATTTGTAAGTAAATTACGTCCAATTTTTGAAAGTAGGTGCAACTTCTTTGAATTAGGAAATGCTTAAAAAAATGTAATGCTGAAATTTTTCCAAAAGTAGTTTAGTTTTATGGCTAAAGTTTCTGCAAAAGTTGGGTGGTCTACTACAGTGGGTTCGAATAGCTGTTATACAACTTCTTATTTTATATGAGCATTACTCTCCATCTGATGAAGATGGGTGTCTGAAATTTTGCTAAAAGTAATTAACCGTATGATATAATGTTTATATTACGGTCATACAGGTATCCTAGAGTTGACACAGTTTACTCTACTACAGTCTTCCTCGTTTTATATGAGTATTACTCTGTACCTATTACAGCTGCGTGTCTGAAATTTTGCCAAAAGTAGTTTAGTTTTGTGGCCAAAATGTCTGCAAAATTTGGTTTGTCTACTGCAGTGGGTTCGAGTAGCTGCCATACAACTCCTTCTTTTATATGAGCATTACTCTCCACCTGATGAAGCTGGGTGTCTGAAATTTTGCCAAAAATAGTTTAGTGTAATGGTCAAAGTAACTGCAAAATTTGGTTTGTCTGCTGGAGAGGGTTCGAACAGCTGCCATAAAACTCCTTCTTTTATATGAGCATTACACTACACCTAATAAAGCTGAATGTTTGAAATTTTGCCAAAAGTAGTTAATCGGATGATAAAATGTTTATGTTACGGTCATACGGGTATCCCAGAGTTGACACAGTCTACTCTACTACACTCTTCCTCGTTTTATATGAGTATTTCTCTGTATCTATTAAAGCTGCGTGTCTTAAATTTTGCCAAAAGTAGTTTAGTTTTATGGCCAAAATTTCTGCAAAATTTGTTTGGTCTACTGCAGTGGGTTCGAGTAGCTGCCATAAAACTTCTTATTTTATATGAGCATTACTCTACACCTAATGAAGCTGGGTGTCTGAAATTTGCTTAAAATAGTTTAGTGTAATGGCCAAAGTTTCTGCAAAATTTGGTTGGTATACTGTAGAGGGTTCGAGTAGCTGCCATACAACTCCTTCTTTTATAGGAGGATTATTCTCCACCTAAAGAAGCTGGGTGTCTGAAATTTAGCCGAAAATAGTTTAGTGTAATGACAAATGTTACTGCAAAATTTTGCTGGTCTACTGCATAGGGTTCGAACAGCTGCCTTACAACTCCTTCTTTTATATGAGCATTACACAACCCCTAATAAAGCTGAATGTTTGAAATTTTGCCAGAAGTACTTAACCGGATGATATAATGTTTATATTACGGTCATACGGGTATCTCAGAGTTTACACAGTCTACTCTACTACACTCGTCCTCTTTTTATATGAGTATTACTCTGTACCTTTTAGAGCTGCGTATCTCAAATTTTGCCAAAAGTAGTTGCTGATTTGGTCACAACTAGTGACGCCATCTTCATCAAATTTGTGCTGTAGGTTACTAGTAATGAAACTACGGCGGGGATTGCGTACGTTGAGATTGTACCATGGGTTCGGAACCTAGAAAATTTTGATCGAATTTAGGCCAAACGAGCATAATTCCGAAACCAATGAAGATAGAACTTCCAAATTTGGTATCACGGTGTCCTTTCCTATTTCCTTAGTGTTTCAAGGTCACATTTCCTTAGTGTTTGGACGCCATTGGCGTAGTGGGTCGGGGACCAGCCACACGTTTCCGAAGACCTTAAAGCATATCTTTAAAATCAATAAAGATCGCAACTTGAAAATATTTAGAAGCTTCAAATTTGACACAAGAGTGTTCTTTACCATTTCTTGCGTGCCCCCCTATTTTGGGATTAATTGGAGAGGTGGTTCAGTATTTCTCATACATTTAATATGCCATTTTGTTTTTTTGTTGAAACATGTGCGTAAAATTTTAAGAGGAATGCAATTTAGAGTTGGATACAATATTGAGTTGGGTTTTGATAATTAATTTGGAGTAATTTTGGAGATATTTTGGAGATATGTATGTAAAAACATAATTAGAAAGGACCTTAGAGTTGACTACAAAATCAGAATTACACGCTTTTTCCAGAATATTTATAAACATATATGTACACATGAATCTGAATAAGAAGGGATTTTAAAGTTTGGATTCTAAATCAGGATTGCCGCTTTTTCCAGAATATGTATAATATATTTGTATATGTATATCCAATATTAGAAGAGACTTTGCAGTTCAATTCTAAATCAGCATTGCCGCTTTTTCCAGAATATTTATATGTGTATATATATATGCAATATTAGAAGAGATTTAAGAGTTGGATTCTTAATCAGGATTTCCGCTTTTTTTTTATTCGAAAACGTTAAGTTATTTGAAACAGAATTCAAAAACCTCCTTACGGATAACATAAATGTAGATTTCTAATCTGCAAAAGGTTCGTTCATATCTAAAAATGGCTAAAAATATTTATATATTCACGAAAGACTATAAATATTTTTGGTTTCGTTCAAAAAATGAAGATTTGTTTTTGATTTACTTATTTTCATTTCCACGATGAATAGATAACCTGAAGATAAATCTAAATATATAAGTTTATTAAAATATACTTGGAATCTCCATTATTATACCCTACACCTATAAAGTAGGAAAAGGGTATATTAACATTGGTACGGTCTTTGTAACCACCTAAGGGTAGCGAGCTAGATATGAAAAAGTATATATATTTATGATCTGTGTGACCTCCTGAATCGATACAGCCATGTCCGTCCATCCGTAGGCACGATAACTCAAAAAATAATGGAGCTATTTTGATAAAATTTAAACTGTAGGATACTAGGACTGAAAGTACGGCGGGAATTGCAAATGGGCGAAATCGTGCCATAGTTTCGGAATCTGGACTTTTTAATTGTTATAAGGGCCAAGGAACATATAAAAAAATCAAGTAAAGAAACATTCAGTCGGTGCAACCGACTTAGAAATACCCTACACCCATTTGGTTCAAATTTAATGCGAAGTCCATAAGTCATTTTAAAACCATAAAAGCTCGTAAGACATAGCTAACCAAATTAACTTTATAATACTAAAAAGATTTTCTAATTACTTTTCTAATTTATTTACAAATTCTTACTAATTTATCTATTTAAAAATATTAAAAAACAAAAAAACTTGAAATAAATGAAAATATATTTATTTAAATTCAATTACTAAAGTGAAAAAATTTTAATTATTAAATTTTGTGATAAAAAGCTAATCCAAGCATAATATATTTAATAATTGAAATTTTTCAATATTGCAATTATTTTAAATTGATAGTTTATGTACCTTATAGAAAGCTTATAAACGCAAAACATGCAATTAATGTATTTCTAAAATATAATTTCAAATTTAGAACTTTTCATATAATTCATTTAAATCATAAATTAACCATAAATTTTACACAAATTCAGCAAGTAACTTTGAATATAGCTTAAGTATTGTACACGCTGGCTTAATTATATATCACCTATGGTTTTTAATTTATAAAATATTATACTAAATATGTTTTATGGTAAAATTCATAGCCTTTTAAAAATATAAAAGTGTTAAATAAAAACGGAAATAAGAAAGAACCCTCGTGTATCAAATTTAAAGTTTCTATCTTCATGAATTTCGAAGATAAGTTTTTTAATTTTGGGATTTCTTAGGAGGCACCTGAACCACGACTACAATTAAGTCTAAATTTCGGGGACACATAGGAAATATATTCTTTGGCTTTGTAATTATTCTTCTTTTCTAGAATCCGAACTCATTGTCCGAACTCGACCAGAACCAATCCCCATGGTACTTTCGTTATTAGTAACCTAAAGTTTAAATTTCATCAAAATAGCGGCATTATTTTTTGAGTTATGCTCTTTTTAAGATATATGTTCTTTAGCCCTTGAACTTTTCGAAGGTTCCAGAACCCGAAACTATGGTACGATTTCGCCCATATGCAGTCCCCGTTATACTTTCAATACTAGTTAACTCTTATACACAATTGGAACGTTCTATCTTAATTTTAAGTTACTATTTTCACTAATTTCGATGATAAGATTTTAAACCTTGGGGGTATAAGAGGGGTACTGAACTACCACTCTGATTGATCTAAAATTAGAGGAACCGCACAGGAAATAGTAAAGAGCACCCATGTGCCAAATTTGAAACTTCTAAATTTGTTTGAAGTTACTATCATTATTAATTTCGAAAATATGCTTTGAGGTCTTCGAAACTGTGTGGCTGGTCCTCAACCCACTACTGCAATTGGTCCCAAATTTCAGGGACACTACGGAAATAGAAAGAAACACCCTGATTCCAAATTTGGAGGTTCTATCTTCATTGGTTTTGGAATTATGCTTGTTTGGCCTAAATTCGATCAAAAAGTTGTAAGTATCGGTATGCTTCTTCCTATGTCCATAGAATCTCGGAAATTGAGGACCAACTGGAATATTGGGTCGAGGACCATCCACACAGTTCTGAAGACCTTAGAGCATATCATTGAAACTATTAAAAAAAATAGCTAAAAATTAAGATAGAGCGTTCCAATTGTGTACAAGGGAGCAATAGTATTGAAAGAACGGCGTGGACTGCATATAGGCGAAATCCGACCATGGGTTCGGATCCTCAAAGTTTTTCTTCGAATTTAGGCCAAACGAGCATGATTCCGAATTCAAAGAAGTTAGAACCTCCAAACTGGATATCAGGGTGTCCCTTCCTATTCCCATAGTGTCTTTGAAAATTGGAACAAATTGAAATAGTGGCTCGGGGACCATCCACATAGTTTCGATGACGTTAAAGCAAATTTTCGAAAATAATAGAGATAGTAACTTCAAAAAAATGTAGAAGCTTCAAATTTGGCATAAGGCTGTTCTTTACTATTTCCAACGTGTTTCCTTAATGTATGATCAATTGGAGTGGTGGTTCAGGACACTCTCTTAGACCTCTAAAGGTTGAAAGGCTTATTATCGAAATTAATAAAAAGAGGAACTTAAAATTAATATAGAATGTTCCAATTGTGTACAAGGGTTAACTAGTATTGAAAGTATGACTTTGACTGCATATGGGTGAAATCGCACTATGTTTTCGGGTTCTGGAACCTTTTAGAAGTTCAAAAGCTAAAAAACGTATATCTTAAAAACACCAAAACTCAGAAACTAATTACGCTATTTTGATGAAATTTATATACCCCCACTACTCCCAAGACCTTAAAGCATAATATATTCGAAATTAGTAAAGATAAAAAAATCTAATTTGATATACTATTTCCTATTTCTGTTCCTATTTAACACTTTTATATTTTTAAAAGGCTAAGAGTTTTACTATTAAACATATTATGTATTATATTTTATAAATAAAAACTAAATATTTTTTTAATTTTTGTTATATCATATCTATATTTTAATGAATTATTACCACAGGTAATATATAATTAAGAAATTGTGTACGATACTTAAGTTGTAAAATTTATTTTTGTATTAAAATTAATTATATGAACAGTTCTAAATTTATCATTGTATTTTAGAAATACATGTTTTTGCATATTTTGATTATTAAATTTTGTGATAAAAAACTAATGAAAGCATTAATGGTTTTAACTAACATTAAAAACCATGAAATTATATAAACTTTTATATTTATAATATTACAAATTAATATTTCGTTGGAATAATTTTGAGTTTAATTAAAAATATATTAAAAACTTAAAAATTAAAAAATAAGGAAATTAAGAGAATAATTTTAAAAATTATTGAAAATTCAAATAATTAACCAAGGGTACTAAATCATTCAACAGTAAATGCACTGCAGCTAAAAACTCTGAAAAGTAGTAAATGCTGCATGTAAAATTTTATTGAATTAGATAAAAGTTTTAAATATTTAATTTTGTAATTGCATTTTACGAATCGATTTAGCTCAATTTAATTTGTCGTTTAATATTGTTAAATAGATAAAGAATTTTTAATATATTTGAGTTGATAAAATAATTAGAAAATGTTTTAATGTTCTGGTTTTAAAATGACTCATGAACTTCCCATTAAATTTGAATCAAATAGGTGTAGGATATCCGTAGCCGGTCCCAACTCCGCCGTAGCCGGTCCCAAGCCCGGTTGAGAAAGGAGGAGGGAAGAATAATTGCAACTTGAATGGCCACATACATCGGCGTCTCAGGAAGTAGGAAAACGTTATATAATGCAGTTGAACTCGTAACATAGTTATGAGAACTTCAACGCATTATATGGTAAATTCTGAAGCAACTCTTCAAACCCAAAGGCCCTCAAAAGATGGGGGTTTGGCATACGGTTAACGGTTGGAAAAGATGGTGGAAAGAGAGAATTCGGCGTGGCATTTTTAGTTAACAAAGCGTACAAACAGGCGATCCTAGTTTTTAAACCGGTGAATGAAAGACTCTGTGTAATCCGCATCAAAACAAGATTGCACAATGTATCCTTAATAAACGCTCATGCACCTACCGAGGATAAGGCGGAACAGGTCAAAGAGGATTTCTATAGTAAATTGGAAGTTGTCTACGATCAAATACCATCGAACGACATTAAAATTCTGCTCGGGGACATGAATGCGAAAATTGGAAAAGAGGAAGTATACAAAGGCGCGATTGGAGAACACAGCCTACATAGTTCCACCAACGATAACGGACAAAGATTAATCGATTTCGCGAGTAGCAAAAGAATGGTTATATAATCCACATTCTTCCCCCACAAGGACAGTCATAAGATCACATAGGTATCTCCCAACGGAAAAAAGTTCAACCAATTTGATCACGTTTTAGTTGAAAAGAGAGGGGCATCCCACATCATGGATGTAAGAGCCTATAGAGGCGCCTGCTGTGGATCGGATCATAATCTTGTGAAAGTCAGATATAGGAGCAGAATCATAGCCAAACGAGCATTGAGGAAACACAATGCAACGAAGCTGGACGTAAGCAAACTCAATATAACATCTGTGAAAAACGAACTAAATGAAATGTGGGATAGTTTAAAACGGCACTGCATCGAGCTTCTGAAGAACTATTGGTTTCCAGCCAATAAATGTTCGAAACGAATGGTATGACAGAGAATGCAGAGATTCGGTAGCCGCAAGAAATGAAGCACAAAAAGGAAAATTAAGTAGACCAACACGTGCTAAACAACTACATTTCGAGCAACTTAGAAGAGAGGCCGACAAAATGTGCAGAAAGAAAAAAAGAAAAAGGCAGAACGATGCGCTAAGAAAGGTCCAAGATAATTTGCAAAATCTCGATAGTATCAGAGCAGCATACAAAGACATCCGCATCATCAGAGATGGTTCAAAGCCCAGTCAAACTTATGTAGAGATGCAGAAGATAATCTTTTATCATCTGAGGATGACATTAAGAACAGGTGGAAGGAATATTTTGAAAACTTACTAAATGCACCAAACGATGAAGTAAATGAACAAGAACAGATCACAGTGGAAAGGCAAACCCAAAATGAAATCACGGGACAACCTACATTAACAGAGGTGGTCAATGCCATACAGCTATTGAAAAATAACAAGGCTCCTGGTGCAGATAACATTCCGGCTGAACTTCTGCGTAATGGAGGAGAAACGGTACAAAAAATCCTTCATAAAATAATACTAAAGGTGTGGGAAGAAGAAAAAATACCCGCTGACTGGCAACTAAGTATTATATGTCCAATCTACCAAAAAGGAGACAAGCTCAACTGTAAAAATTACAGAGGGATATCGCAACTTAGCACTTCCTACAAAGTTTTCACTAACATCTTGAAAGCCCGCTTAGAAATAATTGCCGAAAATATCATAGGAGAAAACCAGTCCGGTTTCAGGCCAGGACGGTCTACAACGGACCAACTATTTGTGCTGAAGCAGGTATTGGAGAAGTGCTGGGAAAGAAATGTCGATGTAAATCAAATCTTCGTGGATTTCAAGACCGCCTATGACTCTATTCAAAGAGAAAAAATTATATGTAGTTTTAAGCAATCTAGGCGTACCGGGAAAGCTAGTAAGATTGATTAAAGCTACTATGCAAAACACAAGCGCGAGGGTAAAAATCCAAGGGGACCTCACAGAACCCTTCAACATCAAACAGGGACTGAAACAGGGGGATGGACTCGCGCCCATGCTTTTCAATCTTGCCCTGGAGCATATAGTCAGGAAAATCCCATCTGACCCGAATGCCACGTTGCTATTCAAAACCACCCAGATAGCTGCATACGCAGACGACTTAAATCTACTAGGAAGATCAGAGGCAGGTGTCAGAGAATGCTATATCCAGTTAGAGAAAGCAGCTATAGAACAACATATATATGGGTCTGAGGATAAACATCGATAAGACGAAAATGTTAGTAGTATCCAGACGTAACCAGAGAGAGAAACAAAACATTACTTTTGGTGATGACAACGTGGAAGTAGTAAAAAGTTTTGTCTATCTAGAGGCAGAAATAACAAGTGGAAACGATGAAACATCAGAGGTAACCCGAAGGATAGGCAAGGCAAACAACGCATACTACTCTGTGTTGAAGATAATGAGATCTCGAGAAGTCAGCAGAAAATGTAAACTTGAGATGTACAAATCTCTTATCAGACCGGTGTTATGCTACGGCAGTGAAACGTGGACGATCACCCAAGCGACGGCAAACCTACTTTCCCGTTTCGAAAGAAAAATACTTCGTAAAATTATCGGGCCAATTATCGACCAGGGCCAATTTAGAATGCGACGCAACGCAGTATATAATGTACACACCGACAGCGATGTTGTGACATACATCAAGCTACAACGCCTTAGGTGGGCCGGTCACATACAACATATGCCAGATTCCCCCATTCCAAAAAAAGTATTGAACGGAAAAATAGATAGAAAAAGACCAGTAGGAAAGCCGAGAAATCGATGGGTTGATGCAGTCGAATCAGACGCTGTATCAATGCTGCAAGAGCAAAATTGGATAACTGCTGCCCAAGATCGCGTGAACTGGAAAAGGATGATTCAGGAGGCCAAGGTTCGACAACGGACTGTAGCGCCATAGAAGAAGAAGGTGTAGGGTATTTCCAAGTCGGTTGCACCGACTGACTGTTTCTTTACTTGTTTTTTAAAATAATTGACTGCAATTTCTTTTTATAATATTATTCACATTTGTTCTTGATGTGTTGTTCAATTATATATATAAAATTAAAATTTAATATTTAAAATTAAAAGTGAATTAAATCAAATAGTAAATATCTTTATACAAAATAACTTGCAATATACAATATACTTTCAATTTCAATATACTTTCCAATCCAAATGTATTTCAATGTAAAAATGTCAACAAAAAGCTAATGGGAAACTGCTTGCTATACCCTACACCTATAGAATAGGTAAAAGGGTATATTAACTTTGGTATGGTGTTTGTAACCACAATTGTGAGCAAGGAAGCAATAGTATTGAAAGAACGGTGGGGATTGCATATGGGCGAAATTTTTTTTCTTTTAATCGAAAACCATCTTCATCAAATTTGTGTTGTAGGTTACTAGTAATGAAACTACGGCAGGAATTGAGTACGTCCGGGATTGG
Organism: Dolichopus griseipennis; assembly: GCA_963082915.1. Classification (NCBI taxonomy): domain Eukaryota; kingdom Metazoa; phylum Arthropoda; class Insecta; order Diptera; family Dolichopodidae; genus Dolichopus; species Dolichopus griseipennis. Next base: position 261,073,807 of record OY720441.1, on the reverse strand, counting down.
ACCATGGGTTCGGAACCTAGAAAATTTTAATCGAATTTAGGCCAAACAAGCATAATTCCGAAACCAATAAAGATAGAACCTCCAAATTTGGTATCAGGGTGTGCCTTCCTATTTTCTTAGTGTCCTTGAAATTTGGGCCCCATTGGAGTAGTGGGTCAGGTATCAGCCACTCAATTCCGATGACCTTAAAGCATATCTAGATAGCAACTTGAAAAAATGTAGAAGCTTCAAATTTGGCACAAGGATGTTCTTTACTATTTCTTGCGTGTTCCCTTAATTTGGGATCAATTAGAGTGGTGGTTCAGTACCCTTCTTAGACCTCTCAAGTTTTAAAAGCTTATAATCGATATTACTAAAAATAAGTAACTTAAAATGAAGATAGAACGCTTCAATTGTGTACAAGGGCTAACTAGTAATTAAAATACAGCGCGGACTACATATAGGCGAAATCAGCCCATGGGTTCGGATTCTGGACCTTTTAATCGATCTCAGGGCTAACGAACATATATATCTTCATGAAATTTGTGCTGTAGGTTACTGGTAATGAAACTACGACGGCGATTGCGTACGGTAAGGATTGTACAATGGGTTCGGAACTTAGAACTTTTTGATCTAAATTAGGCCAAACGAGCATAATTCCGAAACCAATAAAGATAGAACCTCCAAATTTGGTATCACGGTGTCCCTTCCTATTTCCTTAATGTCCTTGAAATTTGGGCCCAATTTGTGTAGTGGGTGGGGAACCAGCCACTCAGTTCAGAAGACCTTAGGCCTCACAAGGTTTAAAAGCTTATCATCGAAATTAATAAAAATAATAACTTAAAATTAAGATAGAACGTTCCAATTGTATAGAAGCGTTAACTAGTATTAAAAGTATGACGGGGACTGCATATGGGTAAAATAGTACCATGGTTTCGGGTTCTGGAACCTTTGAAAAGTTCAAGGGCTAACAAATATATATCTTAAAAACACCATAACTCAAAAAAAAAATGCCGCTATTTTGATGAAATTTAAACTCTAGGTTACTAATAATGAAAGTACCATGGGAATTGGTTCTGGTCGAGTTCAGAATATGAGTCCGGATTATAGAAGCTTTTAATCGATGTGAGGCCGAACGAGTATAATTTAGAAGCCGAATAATATATTCCCTATTTCCTATGTGTCCCCGAAATTTAGACTTAATTGTAGTGGTGGTTCAGGTGCCTCCTAAGAAATCCCAAAATTAAAACATTTATCTTCGAAATTCACAAAGATAGAAACTTTAAATTTGATACACGAGGGTTCTTTTCTATTTCCGTTTTTATTTAACACTTTTATATTTTAAAAATTTTTTTTTAATAAACGATTAAATTTCTTTTATTTAATTTTGATTATATTTTATTGAATTATTACCATAGGTGATATATAATTAAGACATTGTGGATATGAATATCTAATTAAATTTGATCCAAATAGGTGTAGGATAATTTCTAAGTCGGTTGCACCGACTGACTGTTTCTTTACGTGTTAAACATTCTAATTTACTCAAATTCAAATAATGACAGAAGAAGTAGGCGTACCGTTTGTATACGCATAAGAAAATGCATATATACTTTTTTATCTGAATACCTCAGAATTGGAAATCACATTCTTTTGCCATTCTAGTACCAGTAATTCTATGGTATTATATAGCGTATAGGCTCCAAACTTTTTCAGTCAATTATCATGAAAATTTGTGTATAAAGTTTTTTGGGGACGGGGAGTGTTCTAGACTTAAAGTTGGAACAATTTTCAAACTTCTTTATAAAATAAAATAGATGTGACCAATTGCCTGCAAATTTCATATACGTGGTTCTGTTAGAGAATGCATTTCACTTTTTTAATAGACTTGAAATTTGTTAACCGACCATTTGCAATGATGAAAAATCTAAAAAAAATTTTGAAAATCCACAAAAATTTTTTTTGTCGATTTCCGTTAATTTATTGCGGCACAATTTACAAATTGCACTTTTCAACCGGGTATTATCTAATTTACTTATAAGTATTATTATACTCATATAACTATAGGTCAAAAAGTTGTACTAAATTTGCCATTACATTTGCGGCACAGAGAAAAGGGGAGTAGATATAGACTTAAAGGTATAGATCGGTTCAGAATCGAAAAGTAAGTTGACCTAGGTATGTATGTCCGTTCGTCCGTACCATAACTTAAAAAATAAAGAGCTAGGATTCTGAAATTTTCACAAATTCGTTTTAATGAAAGAGCCGTCATCACTATTGCAATCCAGTCAGGTAGCTTCATGGGTTAACATTTGGTTGGTCCACTGCAGTAGGTTCAAGTATTTGCCATAAAACTTATTTATTTAAAAGAGCATTATTCTATACCTAATCAAGCAGTGTTTATGAAATTTTCACAAAAATAGTTTAGTTTTTGCTAAATTTAGTTATAATAGCAAAATTTAATTGTAAAACAACATATTGTTTTATATAATCGATGTAGCTTTTTGTCACAAAATTTCATTCAAATTTTTAAAATTAAAAAAGAATATAAATTCCTAGTATATGTAACTCTTACAAAAGCTTATAAATGCAAAACTTTATATTAATTTATTTCTAAAATACAATGACAAATTTGGAATTTTCCATATAATTCATTTAAATATAGAAAAACTTTACTAACATTAAGGAAGAACCTTTGAACCCAATTTAAGTATTGTAAGCAATTTCTTAATCATATATTACTAACCATGGTTATAATTCAATAAAATATCTGATATAATAAAAATTAAAAAAAGGAAGTTTAGTTATTTATTAAAAAAATATTTTAGTTTTTATTTTGAAAATATAATTCATAATATATTTGATGGTAAAATTCTTAGCCTTTTAAAAATATAAAAGTATTATATAAGAACGGAAATAGAAAAGAACCCTCGTGTCCCAAGTAACATTTGCAAAGAGTAATACTCTTGAAAATTTAGAAAAGATCTCATAAGGCTCTCATAACATATATCTTATTATAAGAGTTAAATTAACTCTTAAAGAAATCTTATTATGAGAAATTATAAGTAAGTATAAATGTATTAAATTAAATAAAATTATTAAAAGTTAAAATAAAAGTGTAAATTATTTTTTAAAGTGTTTATTTATTATTACAAAAAATGGGATAATATTTTATAAAACACTAACAGCATTCTTTCTATAGCATGATTATTTTAACATAGATGATAATAACGATTATGATGATGTCGATAGTGAACTTAAAAAAGATGAAACTTTTAGAACTGAATTAAAAAATTGGACAATTACGTTTAACATAAGACACCAAGCACTAAAAGTATTGTTCCAAATATGTAATAAACGAAAGTCAAATTCAGTACAAAAAGACCGAAGGACATTATTACTAACACCAACCAATAAGGTTGGCTGGGCAATATGCACCAAAGACTTTCATTTTGTCATTTTGTTTGCAAAAATGTATTGATGATATCAAAGAATCATCTGATATATCTATAAACATTAACATTGATGGTTTGCTGATATATCCAAATAGTACTCGAGAAGAGTTTTGGCCGATTTTATTTAATATACGTCCAAACCCGGACATCCAGCCAATGGCAATCGGCAATAATTGCGGTAAAGGTAAACCCTGTACTCTAGATTTGTTTCTAAGACCATTTATTGATGAAGCGAAGGAGGTTCTGACTAATTCAGTTATTGTCAGTAGTCAACATGAACTCACGGTTAAAATCCAAGCATTTACATGTGATTATCCAGCACGTGCTTTTGTAAAAGGTTAAAACTATAATGTATAAAACTTATCTTAAATTAAATTGTACTTTATTAAAGGTGTAAGTAAGTTCAACAGTCAAAACGGATGTCAAAAGTGTGCAACAATCGGAGAATATTCGTACGTTTCGCAATCCAACATTTTTCCTAGGACAGAATGTAGTAGACGAACAGACAAAGGATTTCGTGAAAGAATTTATGATTTGCACCACAAAGTTAGGTTGTGGTGCAAATTATAAATTATATAATTAATAATTAAATAAATGGTGCAATCATAAATAAAGTTATTCACTTGAAGAACTTCCTGGCGTAAACATGGTTGATTACTTTCTAGTTTCAGACTCTTTGCATTTAATTGATTTAGGCATCATGAAAAAATTGTTGATAGGATGGAGAGATGTAAAAATTTAACAGTTATTGAACCAAATGGAGTGCCAGAGAATGTGATTGTATATCCACATGCTTGAAAAACATCAAAATGGTTTCAGAACTTCACAGATCTGTTAGGGGACTTGATTGTCTGGCACATTCGAAAGCTTTGGAATACCGTACATTTCACTACTTCAATGAGGCCCAAATTTCAACGACACTAAGGAAATAGGAAGGGACACCCTGATACCAAATTTGGAGGTTCTATCTTCATTGGTTTCGGAACTATGCTCATTTGGCCTAAATTCGATCAAAAAGTTCTAGGTTCCGAACCCATGGTCCAATATTGAACGTACGCAACCCCCGCCGTAGATTCATTACTTGTAAACTACAGTACAAATTTGATGAAGAAAGCGTCATTAGTTGTTGAGTTATGGTGGTTGTTATATATGTTCATTAGCCCTTGAACCTACTAAACGGCCCAGAATCCGAACCCATGGGCTGATTTCGCCAATTTGCAATCCCCGCCGTACTTTCAATCCCAGTAACCTATAGTTAAAATTTCATCAAGGTAGCCATTAGTTTTTGAGGTATCGTGGCTACGAACGGATGGACGAATATGGCTATACCGACTCAGGAGGTCACGCTGATGACAAATATATATACTTTTCCATATCCAGCTCGCTTCCTTTAGGTGGTTACAAACACCATACCAAAGTTAATATACCCTTTTCCTATTTCATATGTGTTGGGTATAAAACTATTGTTTAAAACTTTAGAAAAATTATTAAGTATCGTGCCCAAACCAAAGTATCTCATTTAGCTTTTGCGCTATTTGAGGAAAGCAAAAAAAATAGTCTATTAATTAAGTGAGCTTGTGAAATAAAGGTTAACCTGCTTTACTACCTAAAATTCGGAAATTTCATTGAATCACCACCTAAACAGGTCAAAACCAAATTATCGCGGTTGGCTTCTATAATTAAAATCAATGCTGGTGCAAAAATTTCGTAAAATTGGATACAAATCGAAAACCAAAAAATATTTGAAAGCCCGGCGTGCCGACATGGGTTTTCCCAACCAACTTTTTACAACTAATTCCGTTCGCTAAGAGAAACATTTGTGTAAAATTTCAAGTCAAAAAGTCAAATTGTTGCGGCTCGACATCAAAAACATTGAAAAAGTTTCGTTACGCACTAGTGCTCAAACAAAAACTCGTGCAAAACTCAACAAAATTTTTTTTGGAAGCCCGCCGGGTCGAATTCGGTTATTTCATTTCAACCAACTTTATACAACTAATTCCGCTGGCTAAGGGGAATATTCATGCAAAATTTCAAGTCAATCCGACGACTTCAAAAAAACGAAAAAGCTTAAAAACCCTGTTGACTTATAAAAACTTCACATAGCCTATGTTACCTCGGCCCGAAAATTATTCTGTAAAATATGGTGACAATTTGACCGGTTGAGATCGGACCATGGATTCGGATCCTAGAATTTTTTGATCGAATTTCGGCCAAACAAGCTTAATTCCGAAACCAAGTTCTAGAAATTTAGGACCAATAAGAGTAATGGGTCGGGGACCATCCACACAATTCTGAAGACCTTAAAGCATTTCATTGAAATTAATAAAAAAAAGTAGCTTAACATTAAGATAGAATGTTCCAATTGTGTACAAGGGTTCATTAGTATTGAAAGATCGGCGCGGACTGCATATAGGCGAAATCGGACCATGTGTTCGTATTCTGAAACTTTTTCATCGAATTTAGGTCAAACGAGCATGATTCCGAATCCAAAGAAGTTAGAACCCTCAAATTCGGTATCTGGGTGTCTCTTCCATTCCCTTAGTATCCTCAAAAATTGGAACCAATTGAAATAATGGATCAGGAACCATTCACATAGTTTCGAAAACCTTAAAACATATTTTCGAAAATAATAAAGTAACTTTGAAAGGTTCAAGTGCTAACAAACATGTATCTTAAAAACACCATAACTCAAAAACTAATTACGCTATTTCGATAAAATTTATATTCTAGGTTTTCTTTTTTTTTTCTTCCTTTACATTTATTTCAAAACACGAATAATAACTAGAGAATTACAATTACAAGTAAAAATAAAATTACAGATACAACTATAAACTCTACAATACACGTATTTTTAATAAATGGAGCATAGGGCGGAAACAAACTCCTTCCATCTATCTCGATCTTGCGCTATTCGCCTGACTTCTGCCCAACTCTGGTGCCGGGACTCTGCTAAGACCGTTCTGATTTTAGTTTGGTTTTTCTACTAATGTTTCTACAGCGCCAAACGTTACTGAGTTTATGATAAGCATGCCTGGCCTTATTTATCCGGGACGATATGTCCTCCTCCGCCCCTCCGCTTTTTGTTATCATGCTTCCCAAGTAGCAAAATTCATCAACATCGTCGATTACTATAGATTTGTTGTTAATATATCTATCTATTCTAGGTTACTAGTAATGAAAGTGCTATGGGAATTGGTTCTGGTCGATTTCGGATTTTAGAAGCTTTTGGTCGAATTCAGTTCAAACTAATATAATTTCGAAACCAAAGAAGAACCTTATATTTGGGACACAGGTGTTTCTTCTTATTTGTTTTGTGTACGTGAAATTTTGGATGAGTTGGAATTGCGGTTTGCGTACCACTCCCACTACTCCCAAGACTTTAAAGCATAATATATTCGAAATATTTAAAGATAAAAAATTCAAATTTGATACATTATTTCCTACTTCCGTTCTTATTAAGCACTTTTATATTTTTAAAATCCTAAGAGTTTTTCTATAAAACATATTATGTATTATATTTTATAAATTAAAAACAAATGCGAAATTTTTTTTTGTTTTTAACTTTTATTATATCATATCATAAAGTAATTATATACATAGAGTATTCACGTAGCTCAAAAAAGTTATACAAGTCTTTTAGAATAGGTAAAGGGGTATATTAACTTTGGTATGGTGTTTGTAACCACCTAAAGGAAGCGAGCTAGATATGGAAAAGTATATATATTTGTGATCAGCGTGACCGCCTTAGTCGATATAGCCATGTCCGTCCGTCCGTCCGTCCGTAGGCACGATAACTCAAAAAATAATGGAGCTATCTTGATGAAATTTTAACTGTAGGTTACTAGGACTGAAAGTACGGCCGGGATTGCATATGGGCGAAATCGGCAAATGGGTTCGGATTCTGGACCTTTTGATCGGTTTCAGGGCTGACGAACAAATATAAAAAATCACGATAACTCAACAACTAATGACGCTATCTTCATCAAATTTGTGCTGTAGGTTACTAGTAATGAAACTACTTCGGGAATTGCGCAAGGTCGGGATTGGACCATGGGTTCGGAACCTAGAACTTTTTGATCGAATTTAGGCCAAACGAGCATAATTCCGAAACCAATGAAGATAGAACCTCCAAATTTGGTATCAGGGTGTCCCTTCCTATTTCCTAAGTGTCTTGTGAATTTGGGTCCCATTGGAGTAGTGGGTCGGGGACCAGCCACACATTTCCGAATACCTTAAAGCATATCTTTAAAATTAATAAAGATAACAACTTGAAAAAATGTAGAAGCTTCCAATTTGCCACAAGGGTGTTCTTTACTATCTCTTGCGTGTTCCCCTAATTTGGGATCAATTGGAGTGGTGGTTCTGTACCCCTCTCAGACCTCCCAAGTTTTAAAGGCTTATAATCGAAATTACTAAAAATAGTTACTTAAAATTAGGATAGACCGTTCAAATTGTGTACAAGGGTTAACTAGTACTATAAGTACAGCGCGGACTATATAAGGGCGAAATCAGCCCAACGGTTCGGATTCCGGACCTTTTAATCGATGTCAGGGCTAAGGAACATATATAAAAAATCACGATAACTCAACAACTAATGAGGCTATCTTCATGAAATTTGTGCTGTAGGTTATTGGCAGCGAAACTACGGCGGTGATTACGTACCGTGAGGATTGGACAATGGGTTCGGAACTTAGAACTTTTTGATCGAATTTAGGCCAAACGAGCATAATTCCGAAACCAATGAAGATAGAACCTCCAAATTTGGTATCAGGGTGTCCCTTCCTATTTCGTAAGTGTCTTTAAAATTTGGGCCCCATTGGAGTAGTGGATCGGGGACCAGCCACTCAGTTCTTAGGCCCTTAAAGCATATTTTCGAAATTAATAAAGATAGTAACTTGAAACAAATGTAGAAGCTTCCAATTTGCCACAAGGGTGTTCTTTACTATTTCTTGCGTAACCCCCTAATTTAGGATCAATTGGAGTGGTGGTTCAGAACCTCTCTTAGACCCCCCAATGTGTAAAAGCTTATCATCGAAATTAATAAAACTAGTAACTTAAAATTAAAATAGAGGGTTCCAATTGTGTACAAAGGTTAACTAGTATTGAAAGTATGACGGGACTGCATATGGGCGAAATCGTACCATAATTTCGGGTCCTGGAACCCTTGAAAAGTTCAAGGACTAACAAACATATATCTTAAAAACACCATAACTCAAAAAATAATGCCGGTATTTTGATGAAATTTAACAGTAGGTTACTAGTAATGAAAGTACCATGGGAATTGGTTGTGGTCGAGTTTAATTTCGAAGCCAAAGAATATATTTCCTATGTCCTATGTGTCTCCGAAATCTAGACTTAATTGTAGTGGTTCAGCTATGTTCAAAGGTACTTGCTGCATTTATGTAAAATTTATTTGAATATTTAAATGAATTATATGAAAAGGTGTAAATTTTTAATTGTATTTTAGAAATACATTTATTGCATATTTTGCGTTTATAAGCTTTTCTATTAGGTATATAAACTAACCATTTAAAATAATTGCAATTTTTAAAAATTTGGATTATTAAATATATTATGCTTTGATTATCTTTTTATCACAAAATTTAATAATTAGAATTTTTTTGAATTGGAATAAATATATTTTCATTTATTTCAAGTTTGTTTGTTTTTTAATATTTTTAAATAGATTAGATTAGTAAGAATTTGTAGTATTTTTTAATAGGTAGGGTAATTAGAAAATGTTTTTAGTATTATACAGTTAATTTGGTTAGCTATGTCTTACGATCAAATTAATATCAGCTTCTATGGTGTTAAAATGACTTATGGATATGTCCTTAAATTTGAACTAAATAGGTGTAGGGTATTTCTAAGTCGGTTGCACCGACTGACTGTTTCTTTACTTGTTATTTTGTAAATTCAACTTTATCGTATTTTAGTTTATTTTTATTTTATTTTTAGTTTATTTTATTTTTTTATTTGTATGTCAATCGATGTGTGTACATTTGTATATATTTCTTCTTTTTTTTTTTTTTTGATTACCCTACTCAAAAAATAATGGAGCTATTTTGATGAAATTTGAACTGTAGATCACTAGAACTGAAAGTACGGCGGGGATTGCAAATGGGCGCAATCGGCCCAAGGTTTCGGATTCTGGACCTTTTAATCGGTCCAAGGGGTAACGACCTTAAATAGGAAAAAAACGTAAATCAACAACTATTGACGCTTTCTTCATCAAATTTGTGCTGTAGCTTACTTTTAATGAAACTACGGCGGGGATTGCGTACGGTCGGTATTGTAAAATAGGTTCGGAACCAAGAACTTTTTGATCGAATTTAGGCCAAACGAGCATAATTCCGAAACCATTGAAGATAGAACCTCCAAATTTTGTATCACGGTGTCCATTCCTATTTCCTTAGTGTCCTTGAAATTTGGGCCTCATTGGAGTAGTGGGTCACGGACCAGCCACACATTTCCGAAAACCTTAAAGCATATCATTAAAATTAATAAACATAGCAACTTGAAACAAATGTAGAAGCTTCTAATTTGGCACAAGGATGTTCTTTACTATTTTTGTGGTCCTCTAATTTGGGATCAGCTGGAGTGGTGGTTCAGTACCCCTCTTAGAGCTCCCAAGGTTTAAAATCTTATAATTGGAATTACTAAAAGTAGTAACTTAAAATTAAGAAGGAATGTTCCAATTGTGTACAAGGGTTGACCAGTATTAAAAATACAGCGAGGACTGCATATGGACAAAATCAGCCTAAGGGTTCGGATTCTCGACCTTTTAGTCGGTCTAAGGGCGAACGAACATATAAAAAAAAAATCACGATAACTCAACAACTAATGATGCTATCTTCATAAAATTTGTGTTGTAGGGTACTGGTAATGAACTTAGAACTTTTTGATCGAATTTAGGCCAAACGAGCATAATTCGGAAACAAATAAAGATAACACCTCCAAATTTGGTTTCAGGGTGTCTCTTTCTATTTCCTTAGTAGCCTTGAAATTTGGAACTAATTCGGGTAGTGGGTTGAGGACCAGCCATATAGTTCCGAAGACCTTAAAGCATATTTTTGAAATTAATAAAAATAGTAACTTCAAACAAATTTAGAAGTTTCAAATTAGGCACATTGGTGCTTTTTCTGTTTCCTGCGCGTTCCCCTTATTTTGGATCAATCAGAGTGGTGGTTCAGTACCCCTCTTACACCCCCCAAGGTTTAAAAGCTTATCATCGAAATTAATAAAAATAGTAACTTAAAATTAAGATAGAACGTTTGAAATGTGTACAAGGGTTAACTAGTATTGAAAGCGTGATGGGGACTGCATATGGGCGAAATCGTACCATGTTTTCGGATTCTGGAACCTTTGAAAAATTCAAGGGCTAACTAACATATATCTTAAAAGCAGTATAACTCAAAAAAAAGTGACGCTATTTTGATGAAATTTAAACTCTAGGTTACTAGTAATGAAAGTACTATGGGAATTGGTTCTGGTCGTGTTCAGACAATGAGTTCGGATTCTAGAAGGTTTTGATCGACTTGAGGCCAAACGAGTATAATTTCGTAGACAAAGAATATATTTCCTATTTCCTATGTGTCCCCGAAATTTAGACTTAATTGTAGTGGTTCAGGTGGCTCCTAAGAAATTCCAAAATTGAAAAGCTTGTCTTCGAGATTCATGAAGATATAAACTTTAAATTTGATACACGAGGGTTCTTTCCTATTTCCGGTTTTATTTAACACTTTTATATTTTTAAAAGGCTAAGAATTTTACCATAACACATATTTTGTATAACAAAATATTTTTTTAATAAATGATTATCTTCCTTTTTTTTTAATTTTTATCATATCATATATTTTATTGAATTATTACCACAGATGAAATCAGATGATATATAATTAAGACATTGTGTACAATACTTAAGCTATATTCAAAGGTACTTGTTGCATTTATGTAAAATTTATTGTTATATTTAAATGAATTATATCAAAATTTCCAAATTTGTAATTATATTTTAGAAATACATTTATTGCATATTTTGCGTTTATAAGCTTTTCGATAAGTAGATGAACTAGCAATTTGACATAATTGCAATTTTGAAAAATTTTATTTATTAAATATATTAAATTTTTATCACACAATTTAATAATTCAAATTTTTTCACTTTTGTAATTGAATTCAAAAAATAGGACTGCAACAGGCAGTTAATGAGAGAGAGTATCATTTAATGCACTCAATTCTTCTTCTTCTTCTGTAGCTTTACAGTCCTTGATGAACCTAAGCTTCCGCTATAATTCTCTTCCATACATCCCGATCTTGTGCAACTCTTGTGCAACTCAAAAAGAAAATATAAAATAAATTTCGTAAATTTATTTTCAAAAGTTTAAATAAAGAAATCTTTCAACACGTGGTTAATTTTAAAGAGTTGTAGCTGCCGGCTTTATATATAAAAAAAAAAAACGGGTTTATGAACTGGTCGGTGTGTGTGTAAATTATAAAGCATTTGTACATAATTATAATTCACAAAATATGTACAGTCTGCACATATAATAAAATTTAAAACTAATTTGTGTTATGTTAATATTAATTGTTTTTACAAAAAAATTAAAATTAATTTTCAAATATAATTAATAATAATATTAATTAAAAATATAATTTGTAATAATAAATATATAAATAAAAATTCTATATGTGGACATTAATCAAATAAATTGAAAATATTAACTTTAATTGATTGACATTAATTAAAAAAGCTCTTAAATTACATGTTATACGAACCGAATAAATTTTTACAACAACATACTTACATAACGAAAAAAAAAAGCTTTCATTTTTTTACCTTACACCTGTAGAATAGGTAAGAGGGTATATTAATTTTGGTATGGTGTTTGTAACCACCTAAAGGAAGCGAGCTAGATATGGAAAAGTATATATATTTGTGATCAGCGTGACCTCCTGACTCGATATAGCCATGTCCGTCCGTTTGTAGACACGATAACTCAAAAATAATAGAGCTATCTTCATAAAATTTTAACTCGAGGTTACTAGGACTAAAAGTACGGCGGGGATTGCATATGGGCGAAATCGGCTCATTGGTTCGGATTCTGGACCTATTAATCATATATAAAAAATCACAATAACTCAACAACTAATGACGCTTTCTTCATCAAATTTGTGCTGTAGGTTACTAGTAATGAAACTACGTCGGGGATTGCGTAAGTTCGGGATTGGACCATGGGTTCGGAACTTAGAACTTTTTGATCGAATTTAGGCCAAATTAGCATAATTCCGAAACCAATGAAGATAGAACCTCCAAATTTGGTTTCAGGGTGTCGCTTTCGATTTCCTTAGTGTTCTTGAAATTTGAGCCCAATTGGAGTAGTGGGTGTGGACCAGCCACTCAGTTCCAAGGACCTTAAAGCATATTTTCGAAATTAATAAAGATAGTAACTTGAAACAAATGTAGAAGCTTCAAATTTGGCACATGGGTGTTCTTTACTATTTCCTGCGTGTCCCTCTAATTTTGTACCTTTCTTAGCCCCCCCAATGTGTAAAAGTTTATCATCGAAATTAATAAAACTAGTAACTTAAAATTAAGATAGAACGTTCCAATTGTGTACAAGGGTTAACTAGTATTGAAAGTATGACGGGGACTGCATATGGGCGAAATCGTACCATAATTTCGGGTTCTGGAACCCTTGAAAAGTTCAAGGGCTAACAAACATATATCTTAAAAACACCATAACTCAAAAATTTGGGTTATTAAATATATTATGCTTTGATTAGCTTTTTATCACAAAATTTAATAACTAGAATTTTTTCATTTTGTAATTGAATTGCATTAAATATATTTTCATTTATAACAAGTTTTTTTGTTTTTTAATATTTTTAAATAAATAAATTAGAAAGAATTTGTAATATTTTTTAAGAGATAGTGTAATTAGAAAATGTTTTTAGTATTATAAAGTTAATTTGGTTAGCTATGTCTTACAATCAAATTAATAACAGCTTTTATGGCGTTAAAATGACTTATGGATATGTCATTAAATTTGAACCAAATAGGTGTAGGGTATTTCTAAGTCGGTTGCACCGACTGACTGTTTCTTTACTTGTTCTTCAATAAATTTTGTCTCAATGGTACGCCATACAATAGGGACACGTATAACAGGTACACACAATGAAAAAATATACAGTATACATACAACATATTTTATTTATTTATTTATTTAATTACATAATAATAAACTTAAAAAAAATTACATATTATGTGTGAATATTAAGAGCACTAACTGCATGGTCTTTGGCTCGTATTTTGTTTTGTATTTACTTATTAATAGTGTATGAATGATTTATAACAATAATTTTTTTCTTTTTTAATAATATAAATTATAAATTACAACAAAAAAAACAAAAGAAAATTTTACCAAAAAGAAAGATAATGAAATAAATAAAAAAATTAAAATTAAAAATTCTTTTTTAGATTATAATATAATATTACAAATAACCTTTTGTTTTTTGTTTTTTTTTTTTTTTTATTTATTTATTTTTTTTTTTTTTTTTATGTAAAATTTTAATGCAAAAAAATTAGATTTATTTTAACGAAGTCCAGCTGGAAAGTTTACAAATATTTTTTATTTTATTTTACAAAATTATTTAAGCATATTAAAAAGCTTTGTTAGTTTTAAAAATTTATTTATTAGAATAATGTTTTCTGTAGTTGTTTCTTTGAGATGTTCAGTAGGGTCATGTGAAAAGAGCTTCTTTCTGTGATTATCAAAATATCGACAGCTATTGAGAAAGTGTTCTATTGTTATTGTTGTTCTACAAAGTTGGCGACTGGTTTAATTACTGGTTTAGATAATAAGTAGTCTTTGGTTAATTTTGTGTGGCCTAGTTGAAGACGAATGAAATTTCTAATTTCTTTTTTACTTGGCTCCATAGGAAAATGAGCTTTGATTTTATTTGGGTTGATTGTGTTGTAGTGATGATTGCAGTTTATCTCTTTTAAGTTGCTAGATTGTTGCTTAAAAAACCTTTTAATATCTTGTTTGTTGAAGGACCAATATGTGGTAATTATTGGGGCTATGGTTGAATATTTTGCTTCATTGTCGGCTATTGTATTGCCAAGAATATTGATATGACCAGGAATCCAAAGAAGTTGAAATTTGGTTGGATTTTTGATTAGAATATCTCTGATAGTATTAATTATTGGACTGTGATTCTTCAGGTTGGCAAACACAAAATTTACCCTTAAGTTTTGATGTTACAAGTAGAGTTGACAGGATAGGATGACTTTCAGTGTGTAATATTGAAGATTCGGGATGTAGTCTACCAAAGGTTGGTGTTTGATTTTGGTCGTTTATGACTGAATATCCGGTTGCGTTGTTTGTTTTTGACCCATCAGTGTAGTATATTTTCCATCCTTTGTTCTGCATGTTATTCGAAATTTCTAGAAACATTTGCCTGAATATTGTGTTTCCGGTTGTTACTTTAGGATAGTTAGCAAGTGTAAAGTTGACTGCAGCATTAGATAAATTCCATGGAGGGTACGTAGAGACTAATTTTTTAGGAATTTTTAGTGGAACTTGTAGATTGTTTGCCAAGTTCACGGCAAGCGATATTGTTGATTCAATTTTAGAGCATTTTTTTCTTTTCATCATGTTCTTTAATTCCTTTTGTATTGGTGAGTTATAAGAATATAATAACTTAGGTATAATTCTCATGGTGAGTATTCTGCAACGGTTTGTTAAATTGGGAAGTCCAGTTTCGATTAACATATTGGCCACAGGTGTTGTACGGAACGCACCAGCAGCTATACGAATTGCTGAATGGTAGACCGCACTTAGTTTTTGCAAATGTGTTTTGGATCTGCTCTAACCATATATGGGTAAACCATAGTTAATTTTTGATAATATTAGGCTCTGTATTATGTTGATTTTGGAATTGATGTGTGCTAAGATCTTGCTGTTAGAAAAATATTTTACAATGTTAAGCCTAATTAATATTGATTTTTTTAAATTTTCAATATGACTTTTCCAGCTGTACTTTTTATCAAATAATAGGCCTAGACTTTTTAATTCTGATGTGTTCTGAATCAAGTGATTATGTATATAGAATTTGAATTCCTTGCAGTTCTTTTTCTTGCAAATATGAAGATGCTTGCATTTGCTTAAAGAAATAGTCGCTCCTGAGTTATTACACCAATCGGAAATTTTATCAAAAATATTAAGTAAAATAGAATTTATGTTATCAATATCATTAATCTTGAAAAGTAAATAAAGATCATCGGCATATAGTGAATGTTTAATTGTTGAGTTATACTCAGAAATAATTTCGCTTAGTTTGTTAAAAGCAATAAGAAATAAAGTAACCGATAAAGGTGAGCCTTAGGGTATGCCGTTATTTAGGGAGAATATATTGGAATGGGTATTAGAAATTTTTACTTTAAATTTTCGGTTGCATAAATAGGATTTAACTAGTTTAATAATTTTTCTGCCCATTCCCCAAATCTTAAGTTGTTTGCAGACAACATGCATGCCAATACGATCAGAAGCTTCTTTGAAATCTATAGATAAGATAAAAATGTGGTTTTTTGTTGACAAAGTATTTGTAACTAGGTGATCAATATATAAGAGGGCGTCTAAAGTACCTTTTGTTGGTTTGAAAGCTACCTGATTAGCTTTTATTAGTTCTTTTTTTTTCAAGATACCAAAGTATCCGAGTAGATAAGATTTTTTCAAAAACTTTACTTAGACAGGGCAGTAGTGAAATTGGTCTGTAACTTTCTAATTGGTATATTGGTTTGCTTGGTTTGGGGATGGGTATGATGGTAGCTATTTTCCAGTCATGAGGGATATAACCGGTATTGAAAATTTTGTTGTATAAAGCACATAAGAATTTTTTTCCACATATTTTCAATCATTGGATATGATATACGATCAAAACCTGGTGTACAGCCTTTTAATGAGCTTAGTGTTGCTTCCAACTCTAACATATCTATTTTGTTTTCAATTTTCTTAGCTAGTGGATCAATAAAAGTATCGAATATTTCATCAGATAAACAATTAAATTTTTCATTAGCGAAAGCAGCGGAGAAATTGTCATCTTCTGAAGCGGAGGACCATTCATGACCAAAAAGATTGGCAATGTCACCGGGGTGGTGGTTTTAATGTTGTTATTGTCTATTATTCGTATTCTTTTACTGTTGTAATTACCTGTTAGAGATTGTAAGTTTTTCCAGATGTTTGAAATAGGTGTGGATGGGTTTAATTCGGAGGTTATTTTAGCAAATGTTTCTCATTTGGTTAAGTTGAGTTTACGTCTAAATATAGCTCCATTTTTTTTTAAATTAATGGGGTTTTCAGTGGTTGGTTTATGTCTTAGAAGATTCAAGGAACTCTTTTTTGCTTTGCACAATGCCGCCAGCTCTTTAGTCCACCATGGTAAGTGCTTCGCTGATTTATGAGGTGATGTTTGTGGTATAGCGTTAGTGGCAGAGGCTCCAATAACTTTTTTTAGTTTTGCTGCATCTCGGTTAATATTTCCAGTAACGGAGATATTAGAGAACGAGGTGTTAATGTTGTCTTGAAATTTTTTCCAATTAGCCAAATGTAATTTAAATTTATGAATAAAATTACAAGTATGGCTAGTTCTTTTATGAAATATTGTTTATCATTTCCTAATAAAAATTGAAGATCAACTACTAAAATTTGTTTAACCATGTTGAATGTTATCAGTGGAATAACCTTTTCATTATTTGAACTTCTGTTTATATTAATTTTAAAATAGTTTTTATATAAATATAGGTTAGTAATATTAGTTTTCACTAATACAACTATGTTGTTTCACCCATTTACTATGATGGTGGCAGGACCATCCTGTTGTGGTAAAACCACTTTTATTCATAATTTAATTAAATATAAAAAAGAAAATATGCAACCAGAAATTAATAGAATTGTTTGGTGTAATCCAGATAAAAATGCAGTTCCGCAATATATGATAGATGTTGAATATAGTAAAACTATACCAGACTTTAATGATAATCAAGAACCTTTGTTGATTGCAATCGATGATATGATGTTAAATTCTCATGATAAGAATGTGTGTGAGTTATTTACTAGAGGTTCACATCATCGGAATTTGTCTGTAATATTTGTAACTCAAAATATATTTCATCAAGGTAAATTTTCAAGAGATATTTCACTTAACTATAAATATCTAGTGCTTTTTAAAAATTCAAGAGATAAATCACAAATATTACCTTTAGCTCGCCAGATTTATCCAAATCAAATCAAAGCATTTGAAAAAGTATATAATGAAGTGACGTCAGACCCATACGGGTATATATTAATAGATCTTACTCAAGACATTAATGATATATTTCGATTAAGAAGTGATATATTTGGAAAAAAATTTTGTTTTGTACGAGAGAACAATTAGAACAATTTGGGAGAGAATATGAAACGTTTGAAAACCAATCGACACATATTGCATTTATTAAAAAGTTCTAAACCGAAATTTCAAAAAGTAATAATAAAACATTGTGATGCCGAAGTAATAAAAACTTTTTGTGAAATTGCTTTAAATATTTTAAAAGGTAATTGTAATCTGAGTAAAAAAGCAACAACTCAATTACGAAAGTATAAAAAGGAATTGAGATCACTCATTTGCCGTAAAAAATCTATAAATAGCAAAAGAAAAATCATTATTCAACGAGGTGGATTTTTACCTACACTTCTTGGTGCACTACTTTCAGGAATAATAGGAAATTTTATAAAATGAATAATACAACATTTAACAAAATGATTATACTAAAACCAGAGGTTTATGAGAAAATGAAACAAAATGCAGACGTACAAGTGAATGAGTTGGATAAAGCTATGAAACAAATTTTGTTAAATAAACACCTGACAGATACACAAAAATGGTACTTATATCGTCAAAATCTATTCAAAGTTAGAAACAAAAATAGAGTTCTTCCTCTAAATAAAAAGGAGCAGGTAAAAATTACAGAAACAAAAGGTACTCAAACTCGTGCAAAACCTATGTATATAGATGTAGAAACTCAATCAAATGCTCCTGTATATAAGGATGCCGCAACACAAACTTTTGCTCAAGAAGATGTATATGAAAAAGAAGTTGAGGAAGTATTCGATGACGAAATAGAAGAAGAAGCTTTTAAAAAAGCATTGTCTGCTGCTTCAGCTGGAGAACGTCTAGGAAAAAGAAAATCTATTAGAAATAAAAATGTTCAAATTTTTTAAACTGATACAGGAGACATAATATCAGTTCCTTTAGACAGCCCAAGCCCACCAACGAAGAAAGAAAAAACTATAAATAGCAAAGAGTTAAATAGTTCAGCAAGACGTGTTTTACGGTCAGCAGCAGGTAATACTCATACAAAACTTAATTTTCCAATACTAAAAAATAAATCAACAAGCTCATGGACAACATACAAGTAAATGATGAATTTTACGTCACTTTACTAAGCGATTCATCCATGAATTATTACCCGGAAAATACATTGTCGTCTTTTACAAATAAAATGGATAAATACATGATTGATTCAAATTGGAAAGTTGGTATTTCTGAAATATATATTAAAAATTTTATACCAAATGTTTACGGTGAAAAGTGGGATAAAAGTACACAAATTTATATCTCAGGTATGAAAAACGATATGCTTGTTGGAGGAACTACATACATACCATACAATTCAAAACAAATGTTATGCGACTGGAAGGTATTTTTAATACCAACATTAATTCAAAGTGTATGTAAATTATTCTAGGAAAGAAGTTGTGCGGCAGCTGATTTGGGGAATTTTTAACTTTTTGAATGATGATAAAAACTACACTGAAATGAAGATAGAAATGAAGATTTTCCAACAGATTTGACCTATACTATTATCTGTTTAAGTAAACCAAAGGTAGATATTAAGATCAGAACAAAATTCGCATATACTTTATACGAAATATAAAATAAAATGACATTATGGCTTTATTTCGCATTCAAATGCGAAATAAAGCCATATCGCCAATTTTTTCGCGTATGGCTTTAATTCGCATTCAATTGCGAAATAAAGCCATATGGCTTTATTTCGCATTTAAAAATGTAATTTTATTTGTGAAAATAGAAGCAATTTAATTTTCCAAACTTTTTTATTTAAATAGTTAGGAAGGAGTTTTAGAGTTGGTTTCAAAAGCAGGGTTTTACGCTTTTTCCAGAATATTTATATATGTGTATATGTGGGATTCTCAATTAGGAGGGATTTTAGAGTTGGATTCAAAAGCAGGATTGCCGCTTTTTCCAGAATATTTATATATGTGTATATGTGGGATTGTTAGTTGGATTCAAAAGCAGGGCTTTACGCTTTTTCCAGAATATTTATATATATGTGTATATGTGGGATTCTCAATTAAGAGGGATTTTGGAGTTGGATTCAAAAGCAGGATTGCCCCCTTTTCCAGAATATTTATATTTATTAATTAGAGTTGATTATTTTTTGTATGAAATAGCTATGCCGAATTCTCATACCATTCTTTTCATTATAGTGTTGGATTCAAAATCTAGTTTCCATAATTGAGTTAGCGGGGATTCGGGGGCGGCAGCCCCCGTAATGAAAATATAATATTATTTAACATGTTTTATTACAGTGTATTAAAAAAATTAGAAACTTATTAATTTTTTTAATGAATTAGGTATCCGAATTCTTATACCATTCTTTTCATTTTAGTGTTGGATTCAAAATCTAGTTTCAATAATTGAGTTAGCGGGGCTTCGGGGGCGGCAGCCCCCGTAATGAAAATATAATATTATTTAACATGTTTTATTACAGTGTATTAAAAAAATTAGAAACTTATTAATTTTTTTAATGAATTAGGTATGCGAATTCTTATACCATTCTTTTCATTTTAGTGTTGGATTCAAAATCTAGCTTCAATAATTGAGTTAGCGGGGGTTCGGGGGCGGCAGCCCCCGTAATGAAAATATAATATTATTTAACATGTTTTATTACAGTGTTTTAAAAAAATTAGGAACTTATTAATTTTTATTTTTTTTTTACTTTGTTTACTATTAAACTAGAATTTGTATCAATTTTACTATATGGCTTTATTTCGTAAAATTTTAGAAAATGATATGGCTTTATTTCGCATTTGAATGCGAAATAAAGCCATAATGTCATTTTATGGCTTTATTTCGTATGGATTTATTTCGCGCCACCCAATTGGAAAGGTTGATTTACAATCATTGTTTGTTGTTGGTTTTCTCGCTGCCCAAATTTACCCCAAAATGAGTTCAAAATTAATTTAGCAAATGATCTTAATCCAGGGTTATTAAGAATTTTTTCCTAATCTAACTTAATTTCCTCTACGTTTAAAAAGTTTTCCATATAATGTTCTTTTTCTTTCTCAGTTTGGCAGATATTAGGCCAACCAGAAGCTTCTTGTTTAATTTTTATAAATTTATTCATCATTGATGTAAAAAGGCCGTCAATTGAATTAATTTTATCATATTTTACTGTTTTGTATTCCCAAACTTCGTAAGTGTTTATAAGTTTGTAACCCTTTTCAATAGCTTTTACGACTTCATCAATCACCCAAGTTCCTACTATTGATCTTTCTGTGTCAGTATGATAACAATATTCTCCTTGGTATTTTTCTTCACTACAACTTCTACAAAGTGAAAACATTAATTTATTATTTTGCTTTAGTGGAAGAACAGGGTGTAAAAAAAGTGGTGGGGGTAACATTTTACACTTAATTATTCCATCAATGGTTGATATATTTAATTTAGAAGTATTTTCTCCTATGTGAACTGTTGGATGCTTAAAAGGAAATTTTCCTCGTTTGCAGACATATGGATATATAGAGCATATATCTATATATTTAATTTTTTCTCCTGGTTTATATTTATAGTATGTGTAAACATTTCCAGTTCTACCCCCGTAAAATGCATCTCTAGGATTTAATAGAGCTGTGTTCAATAGTTGATGATTTTTCAAGTATTTCATGTTTATGTTTTTGTTCAGTTCCTCGCGGAATTCACATTCCCACATCTCAACAACATTGTATCCAAAAAATTTTAAGTGTTCAGATTTTGATAGTGTTTTTTCATACCTCCGATTTAATGTGTCGCTAGAATCTTTATGCAAAGGTGTATCCCTTTTAGTAGTTAGACATTTAGGAGGTCCGTGGTAATAGCACCCACAAAATTCATATACGTCTGTAGTATCCTCGCAATACCCGTCAACTTTAAAACCAGCAATTATTTTTTCTCTGCCGTAAATTCCACATTGTAGTTTAATTTTACGAGAATCTTCTTCCCAAATAAGCCATTGCATAGCTATTTTTGATTGATTATCAACTAATCTATAACCTTTTTTCGGAATGATGCCTATTGTGTTTGAAATAAGAAAATTTCTTCTACATACTAAGTTGCATGCTGAAGCTATTGTAGTAGCTTCTAAAAATGGTTCAACATTGCACTCTTGTAAGAACATATTTCTAAAAGCCAAACAAGCTTCTGTTAAAATTTTTACATCGTTAATGCAATATTCTATCAATTCTTTCTGCATGTTGAAATTAGAGTTTTTGTTTTGTTCATACCACTGTAAAAATTCACTCCTTTCATCATCCTTTTTTGTGTCAGGTGCATAATATTTTATTGAAGGCAAAGTTCCAATATAGTTTTGATTTTCAAG
The DNA here is from genome assembly GCA_963082915.1 of Dolichopus griseipennis. Taxonomy (NCBI): domain Eukaryota; kingdom Metazoa; phylum Arthropoda; class Insecta; order Diptera; family Dolichopodidae; genus Dolichopus; species Dolichopus griseipennis. The sequence continues at coordinate 261,051,670 of OY720441.1, read as the reverse complement.
TTTATTAAATAGATGAGGAAAGTATCCTTTTTTTAATTTGGTGGGTAAATTAAAAGCTTTCGGTAACTTACTAAGTGCCATTGGAAAATAATTAAGCGAGTCTATGAATTTTATATTATCCAGTAACATAAGAATGATTTTTGTTCCTCTCATAATTAATTTTGGTTGAAGAACAGTTTTAGTAATAATATAATTTAAAACAAACTGATGATCAAACGCTTGTCCATTATGAGCAATCACAATAACCTTTTTATATTGGGTTCTTAATTTTATTATATGATCCATGAATTTTAATATTACATTTTCTTTTTCAAAAAATCTTTCTCTTAACCCACATTTTCTACAATAATATAAAGTTACTTCATCAATACAATTATCACATCTTTGTTGTAAAATACATAAATTTGGGGGTGTGTTGCTTTGTTTTTGACTCTTGTATAGTTTCTAAGTCATAAAATATGTAAATAAAGTCCTTTTTATAATTTTCTGAAAGGTTTTTGACTTTTTAGCACATTTTGAAAAAATTTTGTAAAAATGTGCCTATATATGGCAGATCCATCATAAGTTTGCTAAGAAAATTTGGGAACCTTCCCCACTGAAAGGCTACTAGGTCTTAAAAATTAAAACTTTTATGTTTATATAAAACAGTAACTTATTCACCAGTGTAAGTTTTTTCCAAAATTAAACGTTAACATTGAAGCTGCAACATTATTTTCTGCACTTATTAAAGGTTTTCTTGAGTGCATTGGGGTTATATTCTAAGAATTTCCCTATTAGTCATATAATTAATAAATTAATGAAATAACTAAATTAATATTATCATTTATTTTTATATATATTTTTATAAAAATAAATGATGAATTATTCAGTAAGAAACCGTATATAATTTTGAAGATGTTCGTTACAAATGTAACAATAAAATTCTCCACATTTATGACTTCTTTTTGATTTATGTACTTTGAAACAGCTTTTGCATTTTTGTATTTCCTCACATATGCTTAATTTTGTTGATGTTGATGCCTTGTGATTTTCTAAACATGTTTGACCTCGAAATGTGCGATTGCATTCTTTGCATAAAATATTTTTTATATTTTTAGGGCACTGAGGTGATTTTTGGCAACAAGGGCAGTTCTTTGAACATCTATGTTCATATTTGACATAATACGGAATATGGCAATCTTCACAATAATAGCTACAACAAAAGAAAGCTGTAAGAGAAGTAATAACATTGTAATGATTTTCGTGATAAAGGAAGTTGATACTTTTCCCATCATTATTTCCTTTAAAAATTACTTCTCTTCTTCTTGCTTCTCCATATTTGTACACAACAATTTTATGTTTATTTAAAAAACTTTGAAATTTCTGCAACTCTTGTATTCCACAACATTCAGGTGGAATTGAAACTCCAGAATTATTTACTAAATATATTGCCGATAAAGTTTGAAGCTTTTCTGTATCATTTAATATTTTTCTATATTCAGCAAAGTTTTCAACTTTAGCTATAGCAACAACTAGTGAACGCGGAAGACATAGGTTGTCTTTATTTTTTATGCGGATGATTGATGATTTTCGTAGGCATTCATCAGTATAGTTTATATATTTCGATGTGGATCTACCTAATCCAGCTGGTAATTTAACCTGTGTAGCGATAATGCAGAAGGTATCTGTACTTAATCCTATAAATAGAATATGCAAATATTATAAATAATAATAAAACGAAAAAAGCAAAAACATGTTTATAATTTACCTTCGGAATTGCTTTGAAATACTTTAGATATAATATCCCAAACATCCAGAAATTTTAGTTCGCTGGCTGTTTTGAAATCAGGGCCACGTTCCTCAAAACTTTCTCCGCAGAAAGTCAACCCTATTTTATCTGTAGAATTTATATCACTAGTTATATGTTTTATAATGTGATATACTGCATCTTTGATCCAGCTGGTGGGTTCAACATTATCTGGTACCGGTCTTATAGTAAATTTAATTTTACGTCCACGTAAGTTAAATCTCTTAACGATTTCTGTACGGTCGCTTTCAATTCTATAGCGCGTTACATTTTCTGATGAATTCAAAAATTTTTGTAGAATAGCTTTTTTAGACATTGTTCCCGTTTTCAAATTAATTCAGATACTGATACATTTAAATTATTCTTTTCTTCTTATAAACATTCTAAAACCGAAAAATACTCTACAACAATGTATTCAGAATTTAATCAGTTATATTTTCTTTTTATTCCTATAATCTTGTCTTAAATTAACGATAGAAATTTGTAAAGCATAGCTGTATGCAAAAGATATTTCAACAAAGTATTTTACGTTATTCTTAAAATAGAAATAGAAAATTAATCGAAAGAATAAAAAATTCTACAACAATGTATTCACAATGCACTTTAGTCAATTATATTTCTTCTAAGTAAAATTAAATTCTAAACTGAGCAAAATGAAAAAAATTATAGCCTACAAAATAAAGGAATTTAAATTAGTATTTTGCAACATTGTATTTGATTGTCTATGTCATTTAAATAAATTATAGTACTAAAAACATACAACTGAGCAAAATAAAAAATTATAGCCTACAAAATAAAGGAATTTGAATTAGTATTTTGCAACATTGTATTTGATTGTGTATGTCATTTAAATAAATTATAGTACTATAGAACAACTTCTATTCTTCTGTACGCTGTAAATTAGTATAAATACATTGAAATTTTTGTACAAGAGTTACATTTAAATTTAAAATTTAAATCAAACAACATGGCACAAGAATTTCTAAACCTTTACATGAGCAACAGCGATGATGTCGCTGCATCTGTCCGTCTCCCCGCAAAAAGGAGGAAGACAAAAAATAATATTGAAGCTGAAGAAAACCATGAAGAAAAACAACAACGCCATCGTCTCCAACATCAACAACAACAACTACAACATCCACAACAACAACAACATCCACAACAACAACAACATCCACAACAACAGCAACATCAACAACAGCCAAAGAAACGCAGTTTTTTATTGGTCTTTATGAAAAGGCTGAAGAAAATAATTATTGTAAAAAAATATTTTTAAAAATTTTAAAAATGGAGTCGAATAGACTCTATATATTACAAAATATTAAAAAAATAAAAACTATTTACGGTGAAAAATGGGTTTTCGAAACCAAAAATTTTATAATTTTTATTCCTCGTAAATACGAGGAAATTTGTACAATAGATTTAGAGGAGGGTATTAAAACCTCCATAATTTATTTATATAAAAATAAAAAGGGGAATTTACTCTTAGAAGAAAATTTAACTTTTCCGCTTGCTGATAATTAGTAAAAAAAAAATTATAAATAAAAAATAAATAAAAATTAATAAAACTGTTATTATTTTTAAGTTTCAGATACCCAGGAAAAATAAAAAACTTTTTCTTTAAAGTTACAATCTACAGGTGACATAACATAAAATAGATATGAAAGAACATGCCTTTTCATTAATATTATGAAAGATACATTTTATTAACTTATACCTTCTGTACCATTTTTATTTTCAAGATTATAATACATCTAACTAGTAAATTTAAAAGCACTTCTTTCATTTTAGGTTTATACTTTTCATATTAAAGATGCAATGCACCTAAAAATTTACGTAAGAGATGAACAAATAATCTAAACAAATTTTTATTTTATTTGTATGTTGATTATAAATAGGTACCAAAAGCATTTAACCAGTTTTAATTTTTTCATTCCTTACAGAAAAAGATGACTTTTTTCTTCTACTTATCTATATATATAAAAGCGAAAGTTTGTTTATTTGTTTGTTTGTTTGTTTATATGTTTGTTTGTTTGTTTGTTTGTTTGTAGCGAATAGACTCCTAAACTGCCCAGCCAATTTTCATGAAAATTTGTATATAGGGGTTTTTGGGTACGGAAAGAAATCGTGGCCCAAAAATTTTGCTCTAACGGACCGAAAAAAAAATTTTGCTCTAACGGGGCTGTGGTGCAAGTATTTAAACTTCTTTGTTCTAAAATGAAAACGGTTCGACCGATTGACTTCAAATTTTATGAAATTCAGCTTTGGCTTAAAAGCAAACCCCAAAAAAAGTTTTGGTGAGTTCCATTAACCCATTGCGGCCCAACAGCTTTTTATAGGTTTTTTCAATACTTTACTCTAAATTCAAAACGGTTTGACCGATTGACTTCAAATTTTGTATACGTGATGCTCTTTGAGAATGGAGTAGACACTATTAACAGTTTTAGAATTTGTTAACCCATGTCGGGCCGACGGGTGGTCAAAAAAAATTTTGGATCCAAATTTAGTCCGATTTTACGAAATTCTATTAACAGATTTGGAATTTGTTAACCCATGTCGGCCCGACGGTTGGTCAAAATAATTTTGGAAGATAATATTGTCAAAATTTGCGAAGTACTGCTTTGGCTAAAAAGAAAGCCTCAAAAAATTTTGTTGAGTGATTTGAAAAGCAAATTACGTCCAATTTTGCGCAATACTGCTTTGCCCAAAGAGAAAGTGTAGTTCCGTTAATCCAGTGGGGCACAGTGGCTTTTAATAGATTTTTGCGTTACTTAATTCTAAATTAGAAACGATTTGACCGGTTTACCTCAAATTTTATATGTGTGAAGCAACTTGAAAATAGAGTTGAGTCTGTTAACAGTCGGTCTTACGATTTTTCAAAAAAAAATTTTTGGAAGTAAATTACGTCAAAATTTGGAAAGTAGTTTGTACTGCTTTGAATTACAGAAAGTTTCAAAAATTACTAGAACAATCCTAGAAAAATGGTTTTAAAAAGATTGCTTTCATACATTTTAAAATTTACATGTGTAAACCGAGTGTAATTTTTGTGTTAAAATGGTATTAACTTTTTGCAGTAACATCAACTTCAACTAAACCTCCATTGAGAGGCGCAGCAACGCGCACCAGGTATTAGCTAGTTATATATAATATATACTGGGCAGAAAAAAAGTTTTATATTTTAATGAACTTGTGACTTTAAATGTTTTTTTTTTACTGGATTTTACATGCTAATTTGCATACGTACTCTTGTAAATAAAAATTTTATAAGGAAATATTTTTACTTACTACTTTTACATGATTCCTTATTACAATATAAACAACAAGAGTTGTTAAACTTACTTCTAAACCTGTTTGACCTAATTACCAGCACCGCCGACGTCAAGATCACCTACTTTTAACATAACTTGACCTACTTCCGGGGGACTTGGTCATTAATCAAAATGTAGGTCAATATGTCGTGCAATATGGGGTAGGGCGTGGCCTTCGGTGCGATATGGCATGTTTTTTCCCCATGAAAGAGTGCCAGGTTAACTACTGTTAGCTAATTTATTTGTTTTTATAAATTTGTTAGATTGCTGTTCGTTTTTGCAAAGTAGAAGCAAATGGCCTTCTCTGTTGAAAGAAATATTTTCTATATTTTCTACCACACATTGAATTGCCTTTGTTAGGGCCAAAATGTTTAGGTTTTTTAATGGTTTTGATTGATGTTTGTTTTTAATTTAATAATTAAAGAATCCAAAAACAAATAATGAGAGAAAAAAAGATTAGAACAAAAACTATGATTAAACACTATACAATTATATATTTTTTTTTTTAAATAGAAAAAAATAACTGATAAAATAAAAACTGAATTTAAAAAGGATTAAAATTAAAACTAAGCGAAATGGAAAATAACGTCTGCACTGTATGAAGATTGAAGAGCGACTAATACATACAACACAACCTGCATATCTAAAAAAGAGAAGAATAGAAGATTTCATCTTGCTAACAATAATAATTAAAAAATTCTATATATGTAAATTACAATTAAAATTAAAAGTTTCGATTACACCGTCATTATATTTAAAACAAAAGTTCAGTGTGTTTTAATGAAAGAATAATTTTCAAAATTTGGTTAAAACAATTAATTTTTTTTTTTTTTTTTTTTTCTTTATTCAATTCACAATATAGTAACAATTCATGTTTAATTTAATAATATAAGTATTAATGTATGGGTAATTCATTATATAAAGTAATAGTAATATTTAAATAACATATACTAAAAAAATATTGTTTTTTTAATGACCCTAGCCTTAGCTTTTTGGTCTCGTAATTTTTTAAAATTAGGTTCAAACGTCAGACAATATCAATATAAACGAAACATTATGTATTTAATAGGTTTAGAGATTAAAATCAAATAATTAAAATTAAAATAATTAAAGTTAAAAAAAAAAAAAAAAAAAATATATATATATTCAATTATCTTTATTTTGCACTAAATTTTATTATTGTTCTCACATTCTTGTGATACTAAAATGAAGGTTTTTATTTTTTTTTTTAAAATTGTAAGATTTTCAATTATTTTTAATTCGTTAGGTAATTCATTAAAAGATTTTAGACAATTGTACAAACAATTACTTTTTTGCTTATTACTTTTGAAAAGTTGTAAATAAAAATTTGCCTTATTCCTAGTGTTGTGACTATGTATATCAATATTCCTATTTAATATAAAATTATGTTTTATTACATTATTAATAATTTTGTACGCCACTATATATAGTTCTTTTTTACAGATATTTGAGAAGCTTAAATATTGCTCTGTATACAATATTTTTGTTGGAAATCTTGTAGGATAAAAGTGAATTATTTTTACAGCTCTTTTATGTAGGATATCTAGCTTATTTAATGCAAATTGAGTGGATCTACTCCAGATTGGATTGAGGTATGTGATGTTAGATAAAATATACGAAGAATATATAATATAAAGAACTTCCTTAGAGAGTAAATTCCTAAGCCGTCGTAGGATGAAAATGTAAGGGCTAATTTTCATATTAACGTGTTCAACGTGCTTTACCCAATTATTTTTGCTATCTAAAATTAATCCCAAATAGTTGAAAGTTTTAGTTATCTCCAAATTATAATTTTTGTAAGATAAATTAAAATTTCTTAAAATTTTATTCTCAAAAACTAGGATTTTTGTTTTCTTAATATTTAACAAGAGTTTATTCTTATTAAGCCATTCCTCAACGATACATAGATCATGACTAATTGAACTTTTTAAGGATTCCTCACTATCTGCAGCATATTTGATTACTGCATCATCAGCATAGAGTTGAACAGTCCCTATTTATAATAACCGAGATATATCATCAACATATAATTTAAATAAATCCGGGCCTAAAATGGATCCTTGCGGAACTCCTTTTTTTACTATTGTAGCGGTACTGGTATAATTTTTTATTCGAACACTCTGTTTCCTGTTTTCTAAATAAGACTTGAAGAAATTAATCTGATCTTCATTAAATTTGATCATTATAAGCTTATGTAGAAGCACTTGGTGATCAACACAATCGAAAGCTTTCTGGAGGTCCAGGAAAACACAGGCAACATATTTTTTTCGATCTATATTAGTGGTAATAAAATTAGTGAGTTCTAAACAGGCAGCAGTAGTGTTAGAGTTTTTTTCGAATCCAAATTGCTCTTTATGCAAAATTGGATTTGTTTGGAGAAAAGAATCTAATCTATTTTTTATTATTATTTCAAAGATTTTTGATAGAGCACTTAGGATTGATATAGGACGGTAATTGGATTTGTCTGTTGCAGAACCACTTTTGAAAACTGGAACAATAATTGCCATCTTTAAGGACTCTGGGAAAATTGAATTTTGAAAGGATTTATTTATAAATTTTACTAATATTGGACTTAGATGTAAGGAAAATTTTTTTTATGAATTTAGTAGATATACCATCATATCCTGTAGCTGCAGATGATTTTAACTTATTAATAGCTGCAGTTACCTCTTCACAGTTAGTTTGCATTAGGTTTAAACTATGGTATATATTTCTAGGAAATTGGCTCAAGTACGTGTAGTCAATCGGATCAGAAGGTACATTTAATTCCTCTGTAACATTTGTAAAAAAATTATTCATTAATTCAGCTATTTCTTGTTCATTCGTTAATTTAAAGTTATCATTTTCGAGTACTTTAATTGAAACATTGTTTGTAGAATTTGTATTAAACATAGCTTTTTTGTATAAGTTCCATAGCCTTTTACTGTTAGTTGGATCGCGGATTATTTCATTCGAGTAATATAACTTTTTAGCTTGAACAATAAGGTTTCTTATTTCTTTCTTACAATTCTCATACAAGTTTACGATATGAGAATCAAGAATCAAGAATCAAATTAATAAACAATAAAAATTAAATTAATAAATAATTAAAAAAAAAAAAATTTTTTAATAATTTTGTTTCTACTTCCAAGAAAAGAAATGAGTATGAGCAAATATCACTATCGGAAGTAAGTTCTAGTAACGGCACATATCAAGTATTAATCATTATCACCAAAACGATCACCATCAAGTATATTTGATCGACAAAGTTAATATCATAAAACATATTGGAAAGAAGTACCAGGCAAGGGGTGGCACACCTTTTTTAGGTAATCAAAGGAAAAAATTTTTTTTTTTTTCTAAGTTAAAGTTGGTATCAGAGGCAGCAAACCTTTTATTAAAATTAAAGGAAATAATATATCAAATAAAAAATAATTAAGAAAAAAAAAAAAATAACAATTTTATTTTTATTTTAAAATATAATTGATTAAACAAATTATATTATAGTTAATTAAATAAAATTTTAAATTTGTTCCTTTTGATAATTTTTAAAAAATTTATTTATTGATAATTTTTAAAATAGGCCGAAAAAATAAGCAAGTATTGAGTAGTACTAGTAACGTGGAGAGCGTAGCTGCTGACGTCTCAAGGATATTTAAAGAATTGCAGGAATTTAGGGAGGAATTAAGGAGGCAGTCTTTGGTTGGGGTTACGACAGATGCTAAAAGGCAAGACAACCAATATCGAAATAGGCCGAGTACAAGTCGACAGTCTGTAAACTTCTTTCATGACAACGTAACAGGTAACCAACACTCTCTTGATAACAACAAGTTTCGCAGACCACAAATAGTTTCGATAGTAATAGGTCCCGATTTCTTGTTTCCATAAAAGATATAGTGGAAATTCTGCCAAAATTTTCGTGAGAAAATAAGCACGATGTGAATAACTGGATTGCGGACATAGAAGCTACGACATCTGATTTAAGCTGTTCTGAGTTAGAAACACTTCTATTAGGCAAAAGGTTGCTGACGGGTCTAGCCGAAAAGACATTAAGAACTAAGCCAAATATTACCACCTGGTACCAGTTAAAAACATTTTTGCAGGACGAATTCTCTGAAACAATTAGTTCGGTAGTTTAATCAACATGAGGGCCATGGGCGCGAATGGTAAGGTAGAGGACAACGCAATCATAAGATACGTAGCTGAGGGGATTTATGATTCCCCAGAACAGAAACATCGATTATACGGGTGTAAAACTATCTACTAGTTCAAAGAGGAGTTCAAAGGCTACTTACAATGTAATGAAGCACGCGAGAGTTTTAAAACTAACGAAAAACCTAAAAGAAGGCCCGAAGAGAGAAGTGAGGTTGGATGTTACAACTGCGGTAAGAAGGGACACAAAAGTGTTAATTGTGCAGAAAGAAAATCAAAATGCTTCAGGTGTATTGAGTTTGGTCACACACCTACCAATTGTAGTAGAGATAACATAACAAGGAAAACGAATTATGCTAGTACTTCTCATTTTAGAATTGCAAGAAATCCAGGGGAGAAACTGGTAAGGATTAATGGCCATGATATTTGTGCAATTGATACAGGAAGCGATTTAACGTTTATTAGCTCGGACGAGTATGAAAGATTAGATGTTCCTAAACTAAATCCAGAAAAAACCAATTTAAGGGGTTTGTCGAAGGAGTCAGTTGAAACTGTGGGGTCTCTCGATGCCGTGGTAGAAATTGATGGAAGCACCTTTAAGTGTAAAGGTCACGTCGGTCCAACCTATTGCTCCCTATGCCGATAGGAAAAGACATCTTGTGTAATACGAAAATCGAATTTGCCGAAAACAGTGAATATTACCAAATTAGATGAATCACTAGTCAACTGTTTCAACACAAGAGAAGATGACATTAATTACAACGTTGGAAACTTGGCGTATAAAGAGGAAATTGCGAACATGGTGAATAATTATAATCCGCGAAATGGAGGAGAGGTAAACGTAGTTCTTAAAATAACATTGAAGGATGACACACCAATTGCCCAAGGTCCTAGAAGGTTAGCTCCGATGGAAAAACAAATAGTGGACGAGTAGATTCATGAATGGTTGCAACAGGGAATTATTAAGCTAAGCACGTCGGAGTTTGCTAGTCCTATCGTACCAGTCAATAAGAAAAATGGTAAAAAGAGACTATGCGTGGACTACAGGAAGTTGAATCAACAAATCATAAGAAGTTCCCGCTTCCTTTAATCGAAGATCACATAAATTGTTTAAGTAAAGCTAAAGTATATTATTGCCTCGATTTAAAAAATGGATTCTTTCATGTTCCAATCGATGAAGAAAGCCAACATTTTACATCATTCGTCACACCATCAGGGCAATACGAATTCACCAAAGCACCTTTTGGCTTAAGCATCTCTCCACTGATATTTCAGAAATATATTAATTGAGTTTTTAAAAATCTATTACATTTGAATTTTGTATTAATCTATATCGATGATATTATCATTCTAGCGTCAAATGAAGAAGAATGTATGGCACGCCTAAACAAACCCTAGAAGTAGCTGAGCAACATGGTCTGATTATAAATTGGAAAAAATGTCAATTTTTGTGCAAAGAAATCGAGTATTTGGGATTTAAAATAACAAATGGATCATACTCACCTTCTCATGAAAAGATAAAAGCAGTGAATAGTTTTCCTACTCCAACAAGGGTGAAAAAAGTACAATCCTTTTTAGGTCTTACAGGCTATTTTCGCAAGTTTATAGTTGATTATTCAATAATCGCAAAACCCTTAAGTGATTTAACCAAAAAGGATAGAAGTTTCAAGTTTGGCGTTTTGGAACAGACAGCATTTGCAAAATTGAAGGCTCTCTTATGCGCTAAGCCAGTACTGAAATTATACCAACAAGACCGTCTGATTGAACTACACACATACGCATCGAAACTAAGTTTCACCCGATGTACTACTTCAGCAAGAAAATCAAACCCTCAGAAGAACTTTACCACAGCTACCAGCTAGAGGTCCTAGCGATTATAGAAGCTTTAAAAAAATTACGAGTTTTCCTTTTAGGTCTTAAGTTCAAAATTGTGACCCTTCGAACTGATAATGGGGGTAAAAATTAAGCATTGTACGGATATGTCATTAGCCAGAGCCGTGGATGTCGAAATCAAAAACGCGTTCGTGGAAAATCGCGAGAAAATTCGTGAAGAAGCACATATATCGATACTAAAAATTCAAGACTAGAATAAAAAACATTTCAAGAAAAAGCGGAATATCGATACTAAATATGCCGTCAGAGACGTTATCGTGGTTAAACATGTTCAATTCGGCACTAATCTCAAAATTTTCCCAAAATCTTAGGTCCATATCAAGTCATCAAAGTGTCCGGAAAAGACAGATACACAGGCCACAAGATCGGCAACGAGGAACGACCAAAAATTACATGCGCAGAATTCATGAAGCCATGGCAAAATTATAAAAATTATTACCAGCCAGAAAAAAGCAGTGAAGACGATGACGACGATATCACCCAATAAAAAATCGGCCAACCAAGAATCACTAATAAAATTTCAACAAGATGAACAAATTCCAACAAAGACGATATACGAAATAAAGATTTTAAGATGCAGTAAACATTATAAAGACGATAACTAGAAATTAAGACGAAAACTACCAATAAAGAAGAAGGTTGCCAACAACATTAAAAAATACCAAACAAAGACGATATAAAAAATTAAGATGAAGATCGATTAAAACACTAAACGATAAATATCAATTAAGACGAAAACATCCAATAAAGGATAATATTGTAACAGCAATTAAAAATTACTTCTAAAGACGAATACACAAATGAAATAATAAACGTTTATGATATGCTCTTTATAAATAAATATTTTTTTTGGTTTTGTATTTTGAGGAAAAAGAGTTTCCGAGGACGTAGAAACTTTTCAGGATGGCCGAAATTATTGGACTGCAACAGGCAGTTAATGAGAGAGAGTATCATTTAATGCACTCAATTAAATGAGTGAAATTGGAATCGACCGTTATAAAATATTAGCATACAAAAACAAGAATACGTGCGAGGCAGTCCAAGAAGAATATTGAAGAAGTTAAGACGTTGTTATTAAAGATTAGTTATTAAAAGAATTAAATGAAAGTAAATTAAAGTTAAGATTTAAATAAAAGTAAATTAAAAGATTTAAAGTTGCAATTTGAATTTAAATATGAAGATATAAATAGTGAAGTTAAAGTTAAATTGAATTTTTTAAGTAATACCATTAAATTTTATAAACTAAAAATCATTTTAGTAAAACCATTAAATTTTATGTACTAAAAATCAGATTAACATTTCACTTAATTTTCATTTTTTTTTTTTTTTTTAATTTTTTCATTTAATTCAAGTTTTTTTGTTTTTTAATATTTGTAAATCGATAAATTAGTAAGAATTTGTAATATTTTTTTACAGATAGTCTAATTAGAAAATGTTTTTCGTATTATAAAGCTAATTTGGTTAGCTATGTTTTACGACCAAACTAATAACAGCTTTTAGTGTTCTAAAATGACTAATGAACTTCCCATTAAATTTGAAACAAATAGGTGTAGGCTATTTCTAAGTCGGTTGCAGCGACTGACTGTTTCCTTACTTGTTCTATGCTCTAATCAATGTTTATATCGACGTTCTTATAACTTATCGCCAATCCAACATAACCGCACCCTAAGGGCTAACGAACATATATAAAAAATCACGATAACTCAACAACTAATGACGCTATCTTCATGAAATTTGTCCTGTACGGTATTGGTAATGAAATACGGCGGCGATTGCGTACTGTGAGGATTGAACAATGGGTTTGGTATTTAGAACTTTTTGATCAAATTTAGGCCAAACAAGCATAATTCCGAAACCAACGAATATAGAACCTCCAAATTTTGTATCAGGGTGTCTCTTTCTATTTCCTTAATGTCCTTTAATTTAGGACCAATTGGAGTAGTGGGTCGGAGATCAGCCACACAGTTCCGAAGACCTTAAAGCATATTTTCGAAATTAAAAAAGATAATAACTCCAAACAAATATAGTAATTTCAAATTTGCCACATGGGTGTTCTTTACTTTTTCCTGCGCGTTCCCCTAATTAAATTAGGTGTAGGGCATTTCTACGAGCATAATTCCGAAACCAATGGAGATAGAATCTCCAAATTTTGTATCAGGGTGTCTCTTTCTATTTCCTTAGTGTCCTTGAATTTTAGATCAATTGGAGTGGTGGTTCAGTACCTCTCTTAGACCGTCCAAGGTTTAAAAGCTTATCATCGAAATTAATTAAAAATAGTAACTTAAAATTAAGATATAACGTTCCAATTGTGTACAAGAATTAACTAGCATTGAAAGTATGACGGGGACTGCATATGGGCGAACCGTGCGTTGGTTTCGGGTTCTGGAACCTTTGAAAAGTTCAAGGGTTAACAAACATAAGAACACCATAACTCAAAAAATAATGCCGCTATTTTGATGAAATTTAAACTCTTGGTAAGTACCATGGGAATTGGTTCTGGTCAAGTTTGGACAATGAATTCGGATTCTAGAATCTTTTGATCGATTTAAGGACGAACGAGTATAATTTCGAAGCCGAAGAATATGTGTCCTATCACCTATGTGTCCCCGAAATTGAGACTTAATTGTAGTGGTGGTTCAGATGCCTCCTAAGAAATCCCAAAATTAAAAAGCTTATATTCGAAATTCATAAAAATAGAAACTTTAAATTTGATTGAACGAGGGTTCTTCCTATTTCCCCTTTTATTGAACACTTTTATATTTTTACCATAAAATTTTACCATAAAACATATTATGTATAATATTTTATAAATTAAAAACAAAATACTTTTTTAATATACAATTACATTCCTTTTTTTAAATTTTTATTATATCATATATTTTATTGAATTATTACCATAGCTTATATATAATTAAGACATTGTTAACGATACTTAAGCTATGTTCAAATGTACTTGCTGCGTTTATGTAAAATTTATTTTTATATTTAAATGAATTATATGAAAAGTTCTAAATTTGTAATTGTATTTTAAACGAGGAAGAGTGCGGTAGAGTAGACTGTGTCAACTCTGGGATACCCGAATGACCGTAACATATACATTATATCATCTGATTAATTACTTTTGGCAAAATTTCAAACTTTCAGCTTTATTAGGTGTAGAGTAACGCTCATATAAAAGAAGGAGTTGAACGGCAGCTACTTGAACCCTTTGCAGTAGATCAACAAAACTTTGCAGTAACTTTGGCCATTACACTAAACTATTTTTGGCAAAATTTCAGACACCAATAAACTCATATCAAAAAAAAAATTGTATGGCCGCTACACGAACCCATGGACCAAAATGGCCGGATTTAAATAGGGATGACGACTATTGGAAAAAAACCAATTTGCGAAAATTTCAAGATCCTAACTCCTTTAGTTTTGAGTTATCGTGCGGACGGACGGACATACATAGCTAAATCGATTTATATTTCGATTCTGATCCGAACCATACACTTTAGTCTATATCTACCCCCCCCCCCCCCCCCTCCTCTCTGCGTCACAAACATAATGGCAAATTTATTATACCCTTTGATTATATAGTCATACGGGTATAAAAATTCATTTATTACTAATTTTGCGTTTATATACTAACCATTTAAAATAATTGCAATTTTGAAAAATTTGAATTATTAAATATATTATGCTTTGATTAGTTTTTGTTACAAAATTTTATAATTCAAATATTTCACTTTTGTAATTGAATTTTCAACTTTTTGATCGAATTTAGGCCAAACTGGCATAATTTCCTTGAAATTTGGGACCAATTGAAGTAGTGGGTTAAGGACCAGCCACACAGTTCCGAAGACCTTAAAGCATAATTTCAAAATTAATAAAGATAGTAATTTCACACAACTTTAGAACAAATGGGTGCTCATTGGCACATGGGTGCTCTTTACAATTTTCGGTGCGGTTCCTCTAATTTTAGATCAATCAGAGTGGTGGTTCAGTTCCCCTCTTAGACTCCCTAAGGTTTAAAAGCTTATCATCGATATTAATAAAAATAGTAACCTAAAATTAAGATAGAACGTTCCAATTGTGTATAACGGTTAACTAGTATTGAAAGTATGACGGGGACTGCGTATGGGCAAAATCGTACCATGGTTTCGGGTTCTGGAACATTTGAAAAGTTCAAGGGCTAAAGAACATATATCTTAAAAACAGCATAACTCAAAAAAGAATGCCGCCAGTTTGATGAAATTTAAACTCTAGGTTACTAGTAATGAAAGTACCATGGGATTTGGTTCTGGTCGAGTTCGAACAATGAGTTCAGATTCTAGAAGCTTTTGATCGAACTGAGGCCAAACGAGTATAATTTCAAAGCCAAAGAATATATTTCCTATTTCCTATGTGTCCCCGAAATTTAAACTTAATTGTAGTCGTGGTTCAGATGCCTCCTGAGAAATCCCAAAATTAAAAAGAAATTCTTAAAGATAGAAACTTTAAATTTGATACACGAGGGTTCTTTCATATTTCCGTTTTTATTTAACACTTTTATAATTTTAAAAGGCTAAGAATTTTACCATAAAATATATTTAGTATAATATTTTATAAATTAAAAACCATAGGTGATATATAATTAAGACATCGTGTACAATACTTAAGCTATATTCAAAGGTACTTGCTGCATTTAGGTAAAATTTAATGTTATATTTAAATGAACTATATGAAAAGTTCTAAATTTGTAATTATATTTTAGAAATACATTTATTGCATATTTTGCGTTTATAAGCTTTTCTAATAGGTACATAAACTATCAATAAAGAAGAAGGTTGCCAACAACATTAAAAAATACCAAACAAAGACGATATAAAAAATAAAGATGAAGATTGATTAAAACACTAAACGATAAATATCAATTAAGACGAAAACATCCAATAAAGGATAAAATTGTAACAGCAATTAAAAATTACTTCTAAAGACGAATACACAAATGAAATAATAAACGTTTATGATATGCTCTTTATAAATAAATATTTTTTTTGGTTTTGTATTTTGAGGAAAAAGGAGTTTCCGAGGACGTAGAAACTTTTCAGGATGGCCGAAATTATTGGACTGCAACAGGCAGTTAATGAGAGAGAGTATCATTTAATGCACTCAATTAAATGAGTGAAATTGGAATCGACCGTTATAAAATATTAGCATACAGAAACAAGAATACGTGCGAGGCAGTCCAAGAAGAATATTGAAGAAGTTAAGACGTTGTTATTAAAGATTAGTTATTAAAAGAATTAAATGAAAGTAAATTAAAGTTAAGATTTAAATAAAAGTAAATTAAAAGATTTAAAGTTGCAATTTGAATTTAAATATGAAGATATAAATAGTGAAGTTAAAGTTAAATTGAATTTTTTAAGTAATACCATTAAATTTTATAAACTAAAAATCATTTTAGTAGAACCATTAAATTTTATGTACTAAAAATCAGATTAACATTTCACTTAATTTTCATTTTTTTTTTTTTTTTTTAATTTTTTCATTTAATTCAAGTTTTTTTGTTTTTTAATATTTTTAAATCGATAAATTAGTAAGAATTTGTAATATTTTTTTACAGATAGTCTAATTAGAAAATGTTTTTCGTATTATAAAGCTAATTTGGTTAACTATGTTTTACGACCAAACTAATAACAGTTGTTAGTGTTCTAAAATGACTAATGGACTTCCCATTAAATTTGAAACAAATAGGTGTAGGCTATTTCTAAGTCGGTTGCAGCGACTGACTGTTTCCTTACTTGTTCTATGCTCTAATCAATGTTCATATCGACGTTCTTATAACTTATCGCCAATCCAACATAACCGCACCCTAAGGGCTAACGAACATATATAAAAAATCACGATAACTCAACAACTAATGACGCTATCTTCATGAAATTTGTCCTGTACGGTATTGGTAATGAAATACGGCGGCGATTGCGTACTGTGAGGATTGAACAATGGGTTTGGTATTTAGAACTTTTTGATCAAATTTAGGCCAAACAAGCATAATTCCGAAACCAACGAATATAGAACCTCCAAATTTTGTATCAGGGTGTCTCTTTCTATTTCCTTAATGTCCTTTAATTTAGGACCAATTGGAGTAGTGGGTCGGAGATCAGCCACACAGTTCCGAAGACCTTAAAGCATATTTTCGAAATTAAAAAAGATAATAACTCCAAACAAATATAGTAATTTCAAATTTGCCACATGGGTGTTCTTTACTTTTTCCTGCGCGTTCCCCTAATTAAATTAGGTGTAGGGCATTTCTACGAGCATAATTCCGAAACCAATGGAGATAGAATCTCCAAATTTTGTATCAGGGTGTCTCTTTCTATTTCCTTAGTGTCCTTGAATTTTAGATCAATTGGAGTGGTGGTTCAGTACCTCTCTTAGACCGTCCAAGGTTTAAAAGCTTATCATCGAAATTAATTAAAAATAGTAACTTAAAATTAAGATATAACGTTCCAATTGTGTACAAGAATTAACTAGCATTGAAAGTATGACGGGGACTGCATATGGGCGAACCGTGCGTTGGTTTCGGGTTCTGGAACCTTTGAAAAGTTCAAGGGTTAACAAACATAAGAACACCATAACTCAAAAAATAATGCCGCTATTTTGATGAAATTTAAACTCTTGGTAAGTACCATGGGAATTGGTTCTGGTCAAGTTTGGACAATGAATTCGGATTCTAGAATCTTTTGATCGGTTTAAGGACGAACGAGTATAATTTCGAAGCCGAAGAATATGTGTCCTATCACCTATGTGTCCCCGAAATTGAGACTTAATTGTAGTGGTGGTTCAGATGCCTCCTAAGAAATCCCAAAATTAAGAAGCTTATCTTCGAAATTCATAAAAATAGAAACTTTAAATTTGATTGAACGAGGGTTCTTTCCTATTTCCGCTTTTATTGAACACTTTTATATTTTTACCATAAAATTTTACCATAAAACATATTATGTATAATATTTTATAAATTAAAAACAAAATACTTTTTTAATATACAATTACATTCCTTTTTTTAAATTTTTATTATATCATATATTTTATTGAATTATTACCATAGCTTATATATAATTAAGACATTGTTAACGATACTTAAGCTATGTTCAAATGTACTTGCTGCGTTTATGTAAAATTTATTTTTATATTTAAATGAATTATATGAAAAGTTCTAAATTTGTAATTGTATTTTAAACGAGGAAGAGTGCGGTAGAGTAGACTGTGTCAACTCTGGGATACCCGAATGACCGTAACATATACATTATATCATCTGATTAATTACTTTTGGCAAAATTTCAAACTTTCAGCTTTATTAGGTGTAGAGTAACGCTCATATAAAAGAAGGAGTTGAACGGCAGCTACTTGAACCCTTTGCAGTAGATCAACAAAACTTTGCAGTAACTTTGGCCATTACACTAAACTATTTTTGGCAAAATTTCAGACACCAATATACTCATATCAAAAAAAAAAAATTGTATGGCCGCTACACGAACCCATGGACCAAAATGGCCGGATTTAAATAGGGATGACGACTATTGGAAAAAAACCAATTTGCGAAAATTTCAAGATCCTAACTCCTTTAGTTTTGAGTTATCGTGCGGACGGACGGACATACATAGCTAAATCGATTTATATTTCGATTCTGATCCGAACCATACACTTTAGTCTATATCTATATCTACCCGTAAAACTAAACTAATTTTGGCAAAATTTCAGACACCCAGCTTCATTAGGTACAGAGTAATACTCATATCAAAAAAGAAATTGTATGGCCGCTACCCGAACCCATGGACCAAAATGGCTGGATTTAAAAAGCGATGACGAATATTGGAAAAAAACCAATTTGCGAAAATTTCAAGATCCTAGCTCCTTTAGTTTTGAGTTATCGTGCGGACATACATAGCTAAATCGATTTATTTTTCGATTCTGATCCGAACCATGCACTTTAGTCTATATCTATATCTACCCCCCCGCCCCCTCCTCTCTGCGTCACAAACATAATGGCAAATTTATTATACCCTTTGATTATATAGTCATACGGGTATAAAAATTCATTTATTACTAATTTTGCGTTTATAAACCATTTAAAATAATTGCAATTTTGAAAAATTTGAATTATTAAATATATTATGCTTTGATTAGTTTTTGTTACAAAATTTTATAATTCAAATATTTCACTTTTGTAATTGAATTTTCAACTTTTTGATCGAATTTAGGCCAAACTGGCATAATTCCGAAACCAATCAAGATAGAACCTCTAAATTTGGTGTCAGAGTGTCTCTTTCTATTTCCTAAGTGTCCTTGAAATTTGGGACCAATTGGAGTAGTGGGTTAAGGACCAGCCACACAGTTCCGAAGACCTTAAAGCATAATTTCAAAATTAATAAAGATAGTAATTTCACACAACTTTAGAACAAATGGGTGCTCATTGGCACATGGGTGCTCTTTACAATTTTCGGTGCGGTTCCTCTAATTTTAGATCAATCAGAGTGGTGGTTCAGTTCCCCTCTTAGACTCCCTAAGGTTTAAAAGCTTATCATCGATATTAATAAAAATAGTAACTTAAAATTAAGATAGAACGTTCCAATTGTGTATAACGGTTAACTTGTATTGAAAGTATGGCGGGGACTGCGTATGGGCAAAATCGTACCATGGTTTCGGGTTCTGGAACATTTGAAAAGTTCAAGGGCTAAAGAACATATATCTTAAAAACAGCATAACTCCAAAAAATAATGCCGCTAGTTTGATGAAATTTAAACTCTAGGTTACTAGTAATGAAAGTACCATGGGATTTGGTTCTGGTCGAGTTCGAACAATGAGTTCAGATTCTAGAAGCTTTTGATCGAACTGAGGCCAAACGAGTATAATTTCAAAGCCAAAGAATATATTTCCTATTTCCTATGTGTCCCCGAAATTTAAACTTAATTGTAGTCGTGGTTCAGATGCCTCCTAAGAAATCCCAAAATTAAAAAGAAATTCTTGAAGATAGAAACTTTAAATTTGATACACGAGGGTTCTTTCCTATTTCCGTTTTTATTTAACACATTTATATTTTTAAAAGGCTAAGAATTTTACCATAAAATATATTTAGTATAATATTTTATAAATTAAAAACCATAGGTGATATATAATTAAGACATCGTGTACAATACTTAAGCTATATTCAAAGGTACTTGCTGCATTTAGGTAAAATTTATTGTTATATTTAAATGAACTATATGAAAAGTTCTAAATTTGTAATTATATTTTAGAAATACATTTATTGCATATTTTGCGTTTATAAGCTTTTCTAATAGGTACATAAACTATCAATTTAAAATAATTGCATTGCAAATTTTAATTATTAAATATATTGCTTGAATTAGCTTTTTATCACAAAATTTAATAGTTAAATTTTTTTAATTTTTAGTAATTGTAGTAATTTTAGTAATTGAATTTAAATATATATATTTTCATTTATTTCAAGTTTCTTTGTTTTTTAATATTTTTAAATAGATAAATTAGTAAGAATTTGTAAATAAATTAGAAAAGTAATTAGAAAATGTTTTTAGTATTATAAAGTTAATTTGGTTAGCTATTTCTTACGATCAAACTAATAACAGCTTTTATGGTTTTAAAATGACTTATGAACTTCCCATTAAATTTGAATCAAATAGGTGTAGGGTATTTCTAAGTCGGTTGCACCCACTTACTGTTTCTTTACTTGTTATCTTTTATCAGTAGGTCAATCTTATGTTCCAGATCGATTACTGATCTAATGTTTAAGTTTATGTTGGTCACTTTCTCTTGTGAGGTCTCACTATCTAGTTCGTCCTCTTGAGGCTTCACTGATCTTTTTTATTTGCTCTGTATAATCTTTCCAGAGCCTACGTTATGCAGATCTGCATTCTTATTTGTTCTTCTTCAGTGCAATTCTGTATTTTAGCCAGTGAGCTTACCTTTGAGTACTCATAGCTTTATTAAAGAGTCTTCGTGTATGATTTCCATCAGGTTACTATTTCTTAATTCCTGTGTGGGTGGGTACTCCTATTCATATGGCAGATACCCTGATGCCCGGATGACTCTCGTTATCTCTTGTGCGAGATAAGAGGCTACTTTCCATCTGGAGACCACCAGGTCACTACGTTTTAGTTGTGGAATAGATATATATTTTAAGTATTTTAAGTCGTAACAATACATGCTATAGGCCTATTATTATTCATTTTGTAAAAACACTTAAAGTGTTTTCCGTTCCATCCTGTCGGATGATCATTAGCCGAGCTTGGTTCTTGAATCCACGGCAAGTTTTCCATGAGCATCATTTCTACTACTATCTCTGTAGCAGAGATGCTTCTATGCAAATTGGCTTGTATGATTTTGATAGTATTCCTTGCCATTCATCTTGGAGTTTCTATTTAGATGAATCCCTTGGTCCGCAGCTACCATATCGATCTTATCCAAAAAATTACCCGGTTCTGCTGTCTCGGTGAATGAGTTCATCGACCGGGTTTCCTCCAAACGGATCCTTCTTCCTAAGCCTGTACGGCTCGGGCTTTTCTTCGGTGTCGTTAACCATCGGTGCAAGTGCGGGGCCAGCGAGGTTGGCTTTAATAACGAGCCGTGAGAGCTGCTCAACTAGCTCGCCCGCCGCTTCTTCCGGGCCTGTGAGTAGTATGTATATGCCGGTTCAGCGGCGGAGGAGCTTTTTTAGAGCTTTTTTAATGCCGTTTCAGCGGCAGCAGGAGCTTTTTTCGGCAGTTCTCCTAAAATAATGCAATAAAATTGTGATAAGTAAAAAGTTTTGTGCTTTTGAGTATTTTAAATTAAGCTTAGCGATTAGAAATCAGTTATGTTTAAATTTCAAATTAAAACAATAATAAGCTTAAACTAGTTTGAGTCTTTGAGTATTTTAAATTAAGCTTGGTTGTTAGGATATCAGTTATGTTTAAATTTCAAATTAAAACAGTAATAAGCTTAAGATATTGTGCTTATTGTTCTTAATTAAATACGAAAAGTCTTTAAAGTTTGGTTTAAGTACAAAGTTAATATTATCAAAGT
The DNA here is from genome assembly GCA_963082915.1 of Dolichopus griseipennis. Classification (NCBI taxonomy): domain Eukaryota; kingdom Metazoa; phylum Arthropoda; class Insecta; order Diptera; family Dolichopodidae; genus Dolichopus; species Dolichopus griseipennis. Next base: position 261,029,482 of record OY720441.1, on the reverse strand, counting down.
TTAAGCTTGATTTAATATTTTCGTGAAAATTAAAAAAAAGTTTTATAAATTTAAAAAAATAAGCTTAAGCTATTTAGCTGAATATTCTTAAGTAGATAGCAAAAGTTTTTTAAATATCAGTTATGTTTAAATTTCAAATTAAAACAATAATAAGCTTAAGCTAGTTTGAGTCTTTGAGTATTATAAATTAAACTTGGCGGTTAGGATATCAGATATGTTTATATTTAAAATTAAAACAGTAATAAGCTTAAGATATTGTGCTTACTGTTCTTAATTAAATATGAAAAGTTTTTAAAGTTTGGTTTAAATACAAAGTTAATATTATAAAAGTTTAAGCTTGATTTAATATTTCTGTGAAAATTAAAAAAAATTTTATAAAGTAACAAAAATAAGCTTAAGCTATTGAGCTGAATATTTTTAATTAGATGTGAAAAGTTTTTTAAATATCAGTTATGTTTAGATTTCAAATTAAAACAGTAACAAGCTTAAGATATTGTGCTTACTGTTCTTAATTAAATATGAAAAGCTTTTTAAATTTGGTTTATACTTAATATTATCAAAGTTTAAGCTTGATGTAATATTTACGTGAAAAATTTAAAAAATTTAAAGCTGATAAAGCTCGTTCGTTATGTTTCAAAAATTAAGCTCCCAACTGCCATTTTAAATTTGAACAGCTTAAAAAATCGATGCAAATTTTTTGTCTGAATATTAACTTAACTGCAAAAGTTTTAAAAAAAATGAAACAAATAAACGTTTGAAATTATATTGTTAATAATATAAAGGCGTGATCATGAATACAAATTGAAAACGTGATCAAGTTCAAGTTAAAAAAAAAAAAAAAAAAACATATAAAACTTGGTTTTAAAAAGTTGTTTTTAATATTAAATAACAGCATAGCATGTTTTACTAAAAGTTAATAAATTATTATTCATTAAATAATATCTTTTTTATTTATCCATGAATCATGGTTTTTATCAAAGCCAAGCCACCTAACCAAAACTTGATTTCCTTTTTTTCTTATTATTTTTTCTACAAGGTAAACATTAGGAAATTTAACAGATGTAAGTTCAGGTTCATAAAAACTGCCTTTTATTTGTTTTTGTGTGTAATCAAGTAAATTGTATGTTATTGGATCAGTTCTTTTTATTTTCGCTATTGTATAAATTTCTGTTAACCAATTAAGTTGATAACCTTTTGCAAATATACCTTTAAATTTACTTATACGAACAAAATCTCCAACTTTGTATTTTGCTTTTCGGAATACTTTTCATTTATTGTAGACAGTTTATAATAAAAATTTCTCATTTTTCTTTGTAACATTTTTAGGTGGAAGTTTAATTGTATGATGATATGTTGAGTTATATTTTTCTAGTAGCGATGGCAGAATATGTAACCATTTATATGTGCCTTGTAAACTGAATTGTTTCCACATCATGTTTTTTAGGGTGCGATTGAAACGTTCTACAATTGATGCTTTTAGTTCTGAATATGTATGGTTAATGGTTAATTTTATATTTCCTCATTAGATTTTGAAATTTTTTGTTGAAAAATTCCGTACCTTGATCAGATTGTAAATTTTTTGGTTTTTTACCAGCACGCTTAAAAATATTTTTCATTGCGATTAAAACATTATCAGCTCTTTTGTTTTTAATCGGTTCAGCATACGCAAATTTTTAAAATGTATCAATAACGGTTAATAAATATTTATATGTCTTTAAATTTTGCATATGGAATCATTTCAACCGAATCAAATTGCCAAGTATAATTTCTGCTATTCCAAAAAATCTAACTTTTCCTTATATAGACTTTTATACCAGTATCCCAAAAGAATTTAGTGGTAATGAAAATAAACCTACGTTAATTGTTCTAGATGACTTAATGTTAGATTCTGCAAATAAAGAGGTATGTGAGCTATTTACTAAAGGTTCACACCATCGTAATTTATCTATTATATTGTTAACACAAAACGTTTTTCATCAGGGAAAATTTTCAAGAGATATTTCATTAAATTGTAAATATTTAGTGCTTTTCAAAAATCTTCGAGACAAATCGCAAATTTTTCCTCTTGCTAGGCAACTATATCCAGAAAATATAAAGGGTTTTTTGAGAGTATATAATGAGTCAACATCAAAACCTCATGGTTATATTGTGTTGGATTTAACACAAGACATTAACGATTTATTTCGTATTAGAACTAATATTTTTTCCAAAGAATATGGTATATGTTTCTGTGATACGGGTGATTTGAATAACAACTGTCAAAAGTATGAAACGATTGAAGAAAAACCAACATATATTACATGTACTAGGAAAGTGCAACAACAAGATATTTCGTAAAAATATTCTTAAATATTGTGATGATGATATTATAAAAACTATTGCTGAAATTGCAATCAATATATTAAATGGTAATAATAAAATATCATCGGCACAAAAAGCAAAATTAAAAAAACATAAAAAACAATTAAGATTTCTAGCCTGTGCTAAGAAAAGTATAAAAGCCAAAAGAAAAATATTAGTTCAACATGGTGGGTTTTTACCAACTCTAATCGGAACTATATTATCTGGTGTAATAGGGAAATTACTCAGTAAGACATAATGCAGCGAATGATTGTTATGTCACCAGAAATATTTTCAAAATTTAGTAAATTATTTCAAGATGATAAAAACTTGGATTTATTAGATCAAAAAATGAAAAAAGTTTTATATGATAAAAACTTAAAACCATTGCAAAAATGGTACTTATATCGTCAAAATCTCCTCAAATATGGAATTAACAAAAGACACGCAAAAAAATTACCAGAAAAGGCTAATAATCCTACATTTGATACAGGCACTCAAACAAAATTCTTTTCTAAACGAAATGCATATACAGAAACTGAATTACCTAAATACAAATCAACATCAACACAGACTAGTTTTGTACCATTAGTTACTGATGAAGTGTTTGAATATGATCCTAAAAAAGAGTATTCAGATATGGATATCGATTTAGATGATGAAAATTCATTTAGAAAATTAGCTCAAACTGAAATGTTGAAAGACGAAAAACTAGTACAAAGACCATCTCTAAGTTCTGATTATCGAATGTTTGAAACACCAAGTGGTGATGTAATTATCGTTGTTGTACCATCTCCTGAAAAAAAGAAGACACTAAGATCGGCCGGTAGTTCAATTTCCTCAACTATACTTTCACAGTTTCCTGAAACAAAAAAACGAAAATTAAAACCTTTACTAAGAAGTCCAAAACTAAGAACTTCATCAACACCGGAATGAACAACATATAAATAGTGCAACATTTTATGTCTTAAAAGAAGTTAACAAAGATGGATGGTCAAGATGACTTCTATGTAACATTGTTTAGTAATGATAATTTAAAACATTTTCCAGACAACACTTTAGCTTAAAAATAATTGAATAAGAAAATAAATTGCCTATTCACTTTGATTTAAGAAACGGAAACTGGAAAGTAGGTCTTTCAGAAGTTTATCTGAACGATTTCCTACAAACGGAAAAATTTAACAAGGAGAATTGTACTCTTATTAATATTGGAGAGTATAATGTTTATGTAAGAAACTCTGAAAAACCTCTTGAAAAAATTAAAGTAACCAAATCTATAGATTACACATATTATTCATATGACGATTCGGAATTACATTTGGATGATTGGAAATTTAATTCTTTGCCAACACTTATAAAAATATAACTCCTAATCCGGGATTTACTCGAAACCAAGTTTTCAAAGAATTTTTAATGAAGTTCTGACATATATCTCTAATACTAAAAATTATGATAATGTAACTTTTCAAAAAGTAGCAGATCAAAACAAAAAAGGTTTAATTCGAATATCACAGACTTTTGATGAAGACGGCTTCTTTATAAAAGTTAATCACAGTTATAATGTAAAAACATTGCTAAATGAATTATTTCGACAGAAACAAAATATAAAAAATTTCAAAACAAAATTACCTGAACTATTTAAATTACCTATTGCTAATAATAAAGATGAAATTAATGGAATGGTGATGATATATTCAGATATAGTTCAATCTTCTGTTTTTGGAAGTAGCAAAGTACGTGCATTAAGAGCTATCAACGTAGAAAATTGCAGAATACCTACAAATATTGAATTTGAAAATGTCCAATACATACCTATAGAAAAAAATTGTTTTGAAACGATAGCGATTAAAATTTGCAACCAATACGGCGATGGAATAAATTTTGTTTCCAGTTACTATCCAACAAAAATTGTACTGCACTTTAAAAAGCAATGATTGCTTAAAAACAATATAAATACTACTACTCAAATATGATATCATATCAAACATGGAAAGAGCTTACGTGAGATATTATTCCTCTCAAGTAGGTGAAGGAATCAACGATATTGGACCTCTATTACAATTTTATCCACCTATTCAAAGAGGTCGTGGTTTTGGAAATATATTCAGAAGCTTAATTCGTTACTTAAAGCCAGTTTTTACATCAGGTTGGAACCTAATTAAAACAGAGGCTATGAACACAAGTAAAAATATTTTGAATGATATAGCATCTGGTGCAAACATAAAAGAAACTGTAATTGATCAAAGTAAACGTGGCATGAAAAATATAAGAAAATCAGTAGTTAACCAACTGCATTCGATGTATGGTGGAAGGCGAAAAGCCATAAAAAGACGAAGCAGTATAAAACGACGAGCAGTTTCTAAAAAGACACATTTAAAGTCGAAGCGACGAAAAAAGCAAATTAAAACCTCTGATATATTCAATTAAATATGGAGTGTACAAAATCTGAACTTGATCTTTTTGCAACATTACCAGTACAAACAAGTATATTGCGTTCAGAAGAAGTAGCATACAATCCTTTAGCTTCTTTAGAGGCGTCACCATCAACTATTGAATTTGTTTCGCTTGGAAATGGAGATACATATCGAGATTTATCGTCAACCTACATCAAATTTAAAATTCAAATATTAAAAAAAGATGGATCAGTTTGGAGTGCAAATGATAAAGTAGGAACTGGAGCTGATGCAAAAGCAGCCTTGCAGCCCAGTGTTGTAAATAATTTATTACACTCTTTAATTAAACAATGTAATGTAACTCTAAATGGAAAAAACATCACTCCGTCAGACTCATTATACCATTATAAAGCATACTTAACTACTTTACTAAATTATGGTACAGATTCCAGTCAAACACATCTGGAATCATCTGGTTGGGAATTGGATAAACCAACAATTCTGGTTCTAAATCAAGGCAAAAATTATACAATAATTCTACAATAGTAGAATTAATGGGAAAATTACATGTAGATTTTTTCAACACTTCCGAATTACTTTTAAATAACGTTGACATTCGAATTGCTTTGGCATTAGAAAAACAAGATTTTTTTCTATTTTTCAATGATTCAGACGAAAGCTATTTAAAAATTCTTGAAGCTACATTATACATGAAACATTTAACAATTAATCCTAGCATATTAATAGCACATAATTCTGTTTTGGAAAAGGCTAACGCAAAATATTTTTATACGAGAAGTGGAATCAAAATATTCACAATTCCAGCTAACACATCCAACATATCATTGGATAATATATTTATAGGGCAAATACCAAAAGCTCTTTTATTTTGTATGGTTAATAATGAAAATTTTAATGGTAAAAGATCAAAAAATCCATACCATTTCGATCATCAAAATCTCACACAATTTCAATTATATGTGAATGGAGTGCCTACACCAAACTCTGCAATTGAAACCAGTTTTACATCGAATAACAATTGCAATTCTCGTGCATATTTAACATTATTTAGCGGAACAGGTATACATCATTCTAATAAAGGCCATCAAATTTCAAAAGAACTATTTTCAAAAGGTTATACAATATTAGCTTTTGATTTATCACCAGATGGTTCTGGAACTGATACATGTCAAAGTTTATTAAACCAGGGAGTAGTAAAGATTGAAACAAGACTCAGTTCTCCATTAACTTCAACATTAACATGTATTGTGTTTGCAGAATTCGATGCCAGTATCGAAATTGATAAAAATCGCAACGTCTACGTAAACATATTAAAGGAAGCATAGTGGAGCATCTCTATTCATTTGAAAATGGCATATGCTCTAGTAGATTTATCATTCTGTACGGATGATAACAATACAATATTTGCTAAAAACCTTGCTGTGGCTGGAATAAAAGAAAAATGTAAAACTATTGTAAAGGAATTAAAGTATAAATTCCCAACCAAAGATTTAAAAAGAACGGACATCAAGAATTACTCTTTTGGACATATGGACAATGAAAAAACAACTAATAATTTAATAAATTTGCTTGAAAAATTCGATATAGTGTTCACAAATGGTAAACTTAAAGTTGAAATTTTAACGGCATACATAAGTGGAAATACTCAGCTAATTGATATTTCCCGTTTACAAAAAAATGAATACACTTCAGATAACGAAAGCGCTGAAATGTAATAGTGTCACAAGTAAATTGTTTAATGGTGTTTTTGCTCTTGATCAAATACCGAAAAACATTTCAAAACCTGGTATTTTAGTAATAAACACCGACACTTCTACCGAAAAAGGAACACATTGGTTAGCAATTTTCGTGCCAGTTCAAGGCTGTATAGAATATTTTGATTCATTTGGAAATCCACCATTCCACAATGAGATTGTGAAATTTCTACAAAATCAATCAAAATGTTTTATTTTCAACAATAAGCGTTTACAAAGTGACCTTACATAAGTCTGTGGACAATATAGTTGTGTATATTTATGGATGCGATGTAAGCGCAAGAGCATGAAAAATTTTATTAATTTATTCAACACAATGTCATCCCCACCCAAAAACGATAAAAAAATACAAATAATGTTTCGGAAAATTTTCAAAAAATGTTTACTATAAAAACTATAAACAGAAAACTTTCGAGTTATAAAACTTTAACAGTTTAAAAAAACATGGATCAAATGCTGAAGTATTTATCGAAAAATAAATAAACAACGATAACGACGAAGCACAACAAAAAAATCTTTTATTAAGCTATATTTACTATTTGGATAAAAAACAAACAATAAAAATACAAATTGGATTTAATGTTGAAAATTTAGCTGCAACAATAATTTTCCAACGTCATCGCAAAGGCATTAGCGAGATGAATTATTTGCAGTGGCATGCTTTTTATGTAGATTTTACAAACATTCAACCTAAATTAAATTCAAATAAATTTCCACTGAAATTCAATCATACAGAAAAAACTAAAAAACTAATATTGGAACTAGATGAGTACACCCGCTTTTTCCTTATGTTGGACTTTATACAAGCAGTGATGTCATATAACAATGGAGCTGAATTAAATGTGCGGGAATATGTATTAAAGTATTTTGACAGATGTATTGAAAGGAATAAACTGAAATTGGAACAAGAAGATTTTTATATTTCTATGAATTTACATATAGCTCAGTGTAATTATTCTAGACTATTTTATGAAATACCATTGTTTATGTCTGAAAAAATATATTGTGCAACAATAAATAAAACAAATATTTTTTAAAGCAAATTATTATTATTATCTTTTATTAAATACATGTACAAGTTTATACAATTTTGACAGGTGACGTTAGTTTGAATAGTAAAATAATTAAACAGGCGGAAAATTAAAATTGAAAATAAAGTGGTATTTAATTAAATTTTTGAAATCAAAAAAATTTTAAAAATTAAAACAAGCGAAAAGATACAATAATATATTAAAAAATTGCCCGAAAACAATATAAATAAGTGGTAAAATCGAAATAAAATAGTATTAAAAGAGACTTAAAAAAAATTATTCGTGCACTTCAAATATTCAAGTGCACATATAATTAGTGATTTTGGTAATTATTTGCGCAAAACTTTATGCAGGGCACAAAACAATATAAGCATTACATTTTAAGTGCACAAATATTTTTATATTTTAATAGACCGCAATTTACATTAAGATGGCCCATTGTAGCCAATGCAAAGGGTCAATAAGAGGAGAATCGGGTGTCAAATGTGAGGGAATATGTGGGAAAACATACCATAATACAGTTAAGTGTTGCGGAGTTGACCAAAGTTTAATGAATTCGATTGGAGCAAATAATATGCTTTGTTTTATGTGTAATGATTGCGTCATGTATATTAAAAATTTGGATGAGGCAATAAATAATATTAATATTAGTGTTGAAAAGAACCGTGCGCAACTATTAGAGTATAAAAATGGATTTGAAGAATCGCTAAAGACAAATGAATTTGAAATAAAAAAATTGCTGGAAGCTGTTGAAAGTAGGTATTTTGAGAGATTGGAAAAAATAAAAATAGCACAAGAAACAGAAATTTGTAAAATGAATTGTTTCACTGAGGTCTTTAAAAGCCAAGCAGACAAAATTTATAATGAAATAAAAAATGCCCAGTTATCAAACGATTAAGCAAAGATTACGACCAAAGATGTCAAAACTAAAATAGATCCGGTCGTAAATAATATTAAAGTCTCATCATGGCAAGGAAAGAAAAGTGGTGCGATTATTGTTAATTGTGATAATGAAGAGTCTTTTGAGAATTTTAAAAATGTAGCGGAAGCAGAAATTGGTGAAAACTATAAAATTAAAGTTGCAAAAGAACGAAATCCAAGAGTCAAAATAATGAATGTAAGTGAAGATGTCAAAAAAGAGGAACTGTTAGATAAGATTAAAAAACAAAATGAAATTGATGTGGAAAAAATGGAAATCAAAGCATATTATAAAAATAATGATAAATTTAATTCAATGACAGCGGTGATAGAAGTTAATGTTGAAAACTATAATAGAATTATGAAAATGGGAAAAATTAGAATTGGATGGAATATTTGTCGAGTTTATGATGGCATTTTTGTTAGGCGGTGCTACAAATGTTTAGGGTATCAACATTCAAAAGACAAATGCACTATGGAAGCTTATTATTGTGGGAAGTGTGCAGAAACATATGAAAAGGGTCACGTATGTAAATGCAAGGATATTAGGTGTGTGAATTGCATAAAAATTAACAATGATTTCAAATTAAATTTAAAAACTAATCACAGCGCTTTTGATGCTAACGAATGCGAGGTTTTCAAAAGGAAGATTAGTATCGAAAAGAAAAAAATATTTTAGCAACTAAAGGAAAACATTGAAACATTTTTGTGTATGTATCTTAATATTGATGGTTTAGAGAATCTAAATGAGTTAAAAATATTGATTGGCAAAAAGAATCCACAAATAATATTTCTTAGTGAAACGCATATAACCGACGTAATAGATGAGACAGAATATAATATACCGAATTATAATGTAATTAATTGTTTGTCACATTCTAGACATACTGGAGGGGTTTCGATTTACTTAAAGGAAAATATAAGTTTCTCCGAAATATCTTTCAAAAATGATTTTGCATGGGTTCTGTTAATAAAAGTTATAATAAATAATGTAGAATGGACATTAGCGGTAGTTTATAGATCTCCAAGCAGTAGGTATCCGATAGGACAATTTATTGATATATTTGAACAAATATGTACCAATAATTTGGAGAATAAATCAAATGTTATTATAGTAGGTGATTTCAATATAAATTGGCTAGATGAGAGTACAAATATTAAAAATGTAATAAATGACGAGGGTCTGAAACAAATAGTGGAAGAGCCCACAAGAAATACACAAAACACAAATACGTTAATAGACTATGTCTTGGTAAAAAATTTTTGTCAGAATGTAGATTATATAATAGATCAGGCTGATAAGATCTCAGACCACGAAACTATTCAAATTAAAATAAATTTGAATAGAAAATTTGAAAATAAGATAGAGGAAGTAAAAAGTATAAGATACGATAAAGGAAAATATAGACAAATATTAAATGCAATGGATTTTCAGGGCTTACCGTTAAATACTAGTTTAAATGAAACAGCATTACATTTTGAAGATAAACTGAGAAAGTCTATTGAAAAGATAACCGTTTGCAAAAAGCTGACATCATTAAACAAGATGCCGGGTTGGTTTAATGAATATTTACGGTACTTGAAGAACGAGAAAATTAATAGTTATATGCGAGCAGTGTACAGTCGTGGAAATATGGCAATTTGGGCAGAATATTAGAGTATTAGAAACTTCTACAAACAGGAAGTAATTAAAACCAAAGACAGGTATATAAAAAATGAAATCTCAAAAAGTTTGAATAATCAGAAGGAACTTTGGAAAACCATTAAAAGCTTAGTTCTGAATAAAAGCCATAAAACTAAATTAAATGAAGTTACAATAAATAATAATGTCATTAATAACGATGTTAACATAACAGACTCCATAAATCAGTACTTCATTAGTAGCATAAAAGAAATTAATGAAAGTATTCCGCAAATAGAATATGAGTCAATTGTTCCTACACAAAGTAGGCAATTCTACTTCGAAGAAACAAATGAAAATAAACTGAAAGTTATTATTAAAAATATGAACAATAAAAGAGATTATATAGGATTTAGTAAAACAATGTTGGAGGATGCATTTGATATACTTGGTCCTGTGTTAGTGAAGATTATAAACAAGTCATTGCAGAATGGTATAGTTCCAGACTCTTGGAAAGAGTCTGTTGTAATTCCAGTACCGAAAATAAAGAACAGCAAAAAAGCAGAAAATATGCGTCCAATTAATATGCTTTCTGTGCATGAAAAATTACTAGAAAAAGTTGTGGCTGAACAATTGGAAAAATATATGGAATCTAATAGCATGTTTGTAGTGGAACAATCAGGATTCCGTAAAGGATACTCGTGTGAAACTGCCCTAAATTGGGTTACGTTTGAATGGAAAAAATTAGCGGATGCTGGCGACTGTGTTGTAGCTGTGTTTCTAGACTTCAAACGTGTCTTTGAAACATTAGATAGAAGGATCTTGCTAAGTAAACTTAAAGCTTATGGTGTGCGTGGTACTGAATTGAAGTGGTTTCAATCGTACCTTGCTGGTAGAACACAGGTTACGCGGGTTAATGGAAGTTTGTCAGGCAGAAGGGCTGTGGATCTTGGAGTTCCACAAGGATCTGTTTTAGGCATAATTTTGTTTTTAATTTATATCAATGATATTGTACGTGTCTTAAAATTTTGTCGTATAGCGTTGTTTGCGGATGATTGTTTGGTGTATATTAGTGGGAAAAATGTCCAAAATATTGTTGAAAATCTAAATGCTGATCTGGAAGAACTAAGTAAATGGCTAGATATGAACAAACTGAAGCTAAATACGTCAAAAACTAAATGCATGGGCGTGAACTTGAGAAATGCTGCTATTGACATTAGAATTAATAACGATAAAATCGAAGTTCAAAATATTAAATATTTGGGAATAATAATTGACAACAAATTGAAATTTGATCAGCACCTTAATAACATATGTAACAAAATATCTAAGAAGATTGGATTCATGAGAAGAATTAGGAATTGTATATCAAAAACAACAGCAAAAATATTGTACAACGCATTGATCCTACCGCATTTTGACTATTGTGCTACGATAATTTTTTCATGTTCCTTAGAACAATTCTCAAGAATGCAGATTCTTCAAAATAAGGCTATGAGATTGATATTAAAGAGTAGTTCGCTAACACCAATAAGCCAAATGTTACAAAAATTATGTTGGATGAATGTTAGGCAAAGAGTGTACTTTAGAGTACTTTTCTTCATATTCAAATTAAAGTACAATATGCTGCCATCTTACCTGACAAGAAATCTACAGAGAGTGAGTGACTGTCAACCTTATAACCTTCGGGGAGGAGAAAATTTTAGAGTATCAAGGTGCAACAAAGTGACAACGCAAAACTCATTGATGTATAGAGGTCTGCAAATGTTCAACGGTCTACCAAATAAAATCAAAGGAGAAAGAAATATTACTTGTTTTTATAAATTGCTTGTTAAATTTGTGCATGAAAATTTTTAAGTCTTTGTTATATAAAATTTTTGTTATATTTTTATGTTTTTTATGAAAAAATTTTTTTTTGTAAATTTTTATTATATAAATTGTTTTAAATGAATTATTATTGTTATACAAAAAAGTTTTACTTACACAAAACTAATAAATAAATAAAAAAAAAATAAAAAAAAAAAAATAAAAAAAAAATTTTTTACAGCACATCTTTGCAACAAATTTTCTGTATTATGATGGTGAGGGCAAATGGTGATGTAATTACATAGTTTCTGTAGAGATGGAATTTTGTTATCTAAATTGATAACTTGTACTGAATTTGAAATAAAAGTGTCTAAAAATTGCTTTTTTTTAAGACCTTTTACATAAACAACATCAAATATAGTTGTTAAATGTTCCTCAAAGAGATTTTTTACTTTTAAATACTCTATAAAGCCATCATTCCAATCCATCGGCCTTATTACAAACATCGGTATCGGCCGATAAACGATTCTTTATCGTAAAAATATTTGTTTTATATTACAAACATCGGAAATTTTTATATTTTTTCGTAATAGAAAAAGCTTTTTTTTTATCGGTTTCTTTATATTGTAGTCGTGAAAACAGTATTATGACATTGATAAATTGTCGGTTTTTTATTATTTTTAAATCGGGTTCAAATTTCTTACCGATAAAAAAAATTTAACAAGAATTTTTTTTTTTAAATTAAAAAAAAAGAGAAAATGTAAGTAAATTTTAAAGATAAATTAAAAAAAAATGTAATTAATAAATTATAAATTTTTTAAGGAGTAAAATTGTTAGTAATAAGAGACAAATCGCTAGAATGGTTGAATTGTTGGAAGAAGATCTTAATCTTGCAAGAAATATATGTACCAAGGTTGTAAGTACTAAAAAATGGCAGCGTATAGCCCTATCTCTAATTTGCCTTCTTATAATAAATCTTCCATTATGTTCAATTTCTTCTTCATCATCAAAATAAAAAAATTGGTTCGACATTTTTTTTTTAAAAAAAACACAATTTTTCAGTTTAAAATTAAAAAAATTACTTTTTATTCAAAACACTTTTAAAACAAACAAACTTCAACTTTGAAATATAAAAAATATAAAAAAAAAAATAAGTGAAAAAGCTTTATAGCTTTTATTTTTATCGTTTGTAATAATTTTATCGGTTATCGGTTCGTAATATACAACTTACGGATTTCCGATAAATATGTTCAGTCGGAAATCGGCCGATACCGATGTTTGTAATACGGCCGCATGTTATTAATGTTCTTTTTGTTGTACTCATTTTGTCGTTTAACATCACTATTTAACTCTTCAAATGAGTACGGTGCTTTAAATATAAAAAACACTGGTATTAGAGAACCATCAGCTACCAAAGAAAATTCTTTCAAAAAATATTGTTTGTTATTTCCAATAACAAATTGTAAATCAACTATAGCTTTTCTGCTACCACTGTTGTTGCTATTCATTTTGTTCTTTATTATAATAAAAAAAAAACTAATAACTTTGCCTTTTATTTATAACTCTGATTTCATAAAAAAAAAAAGTGGGGATACCTACATATACTATAGAGCAGTAAATTTTTAAAACTATTAACCTTCACAGACCGTTTTCGGACCTTCACAGACCGTTTTCGGACTTTCACAGACCGTTTTCGGACTTTCACAGACCGTTTCGGACTTTCACAGACCATTTGCGGACCTTCACAGACCGAAACTAGTCTTGAATACAGGCCACCGCGCCAAGGGGCCCCCTTAGCACCGTCATAAGTATCTGAAAAAAAAACAAAAAATTTTCCTTTCCTTTCAAAATAAATAAAAAAAAAAAAAAAAAAACAAATTAAATTCTTTAATATTAAACTTTATTTATCTCAAAAATTTTTCTTGCGATTCCATATCAATCGATGGAATTAATTGAAATAACGCCTTTTTTTTTTGTCTTTATCCCGTCCCAAAAATTTAAAATAAAACTGCGCTCTATTCAATTCCTCTAATTCCGGTTCGTTTGATAGAACTGGGAGAAATTTTCGGATTTTTGGCTTTTTGAGTTCCAGCAGGGCCGCGCGGGTGCTCGTAAAAAGGGCGGCCGCTGCCCGGGAAAATCCGAACCACTAAAATCAACTACCTTAAATTTCACCATTAAAAAAAAAATCAGAAATTAGAGTATCAATATAGAAGCATAAAGAAGAACAAGAATTGTGAAATTACATATATATCAATGCGATTATTACTTTCCTTTCAAAATAAAAATAAAAAATAAAAAAAAACAAATTAAATTCTTTAATATTAAACTTTATTTATTTCAAAAATTTTTCCTGCGATTCGATATCAATCGATGGAAATAATTGAAATAACGCCATATTTTTTTTGTCTTTATCCCGTCCCAAAAATTTAAAATAAAACTGCGCTCTATTCAATTCCTCTAATTCCAGTTCGTTTGTAACTTTTTTTGAAAACCTGTCCGGCATGAAAAATATAATTTTTTCATTGGTTATCATATCTTCTACCTCACAAAGCACCACTGTTTGGCCTCTTTTCGTCCCTAGAAAGCGCCAGGAAAGCACCTCGTATATTTTATTTTGGTGTAAAATATCAATATTATGATATTTTTCACTCGAACCCACTCCCAATTCCATTAAACTTTTTAAAAAACCAGCCTAATTATTGAAAATAGAAAAATAAAAATATAAAACAAAAAAAAAAAACCAATATCTTACCATATTGTTTGTTTTATTTTGTAATATGTATTATGTACTCTTAATAAAGTAAATAATTTTTAATAATAGTAAAGAAAAATTGTTGTTCTCATATATGAAAAACTTTATATATGACTTCCCCACTCATATAAAAAATAAAATAAAAACCAACTAACTAACTCATTATACAATTATGCAATTATTTTTTTTTTTTTTCTCTTGTTTCTTAAAGTTAAAATTCTAATGCGATACAACATTGTTGCAGTATTTGAAAAATATCATATAAATTAAAAAGTTGTGAAGGCTGCTGCAGCTGCGCGGTGCCAAAAAAATATTTTAATAGATTTATTTGGTTTTATGATTAGAATAGTAATGTGGGCGGTGGCGCGCCTTTCTAAAAAAGTTAATATGCTAATAAGATGCAACATTGTTGCAGTATTTGAAAAATATAATATAAATTAAAAAGTTGTCCAGGTGTTAAAAGTTGGGTTTACGCAATTTTTTTTTTTTTTTTTTTGTTTTTTAAAGTTAAAATTCTAATACGATACAACATTGTTGCAGTATTTTGAAAAATATCAATCAAATTAAAATGTTGTGAAGGCTGCTGCAGCTGTGGTTTTTAAAAGTATATATATACGATCTTATGTTATAATCCATTTTAGTTACCAAATAATTTTTACTTAAATTAAAACAAAAAAAAAAAAAAAACAACTAAAAATGAGTTCAGTAAATAAAAAAATCAAATCGGAATGCAATGAGTGCAAAAAAATTTTCACAAGGCCGGACAATCTTAAAAGCCATAAATGTTCAATAAATGTACAATTAAAACATAAATGTGATTTATGTCAAAAAACATTTGGCAGAAAAAAAAATTTATTGGAACATTTAAAAAACCACAGAGAAGGTTATGAAAATACAAAATTTTGCAAGAAGTGCAAAACAGCCATCTCAAATAATTTGTGGAATTACCACATTCGGACAAATGAACATAAGAAAAATGCAGCAGAAGTCATTAAAACTAATGTTAGGTGTATTAATGAATGTTTTCAAAATACACTAGAAACATTTATTAGAGATAATGATGATGAAAGCGTATTAAACCCATCACACTTTTTAGAAAAGGCTCAAACCGATATCATTGAATTGTTGAGACAATCACGAAAAAAGCACAATGTCATTAAGGCGAATCTGGAACTTTTCGGTGAATATATAAAACCAACAGAAGAAGAGTTTGAAAATATATCAATCAAATCTTTTCAAACTCGAATGTTAAGCATAACACAGGCAGACGATCTTAATGATTTTTTTGAAAATGCTAAAGACTTTATTCAACAACAAGCAGAAGACTTCCAAGAAAAGGATAGTGGCTGGGCGTTAATTAGAATTTTACACGTGGAAATAAATATCAATAAATGTGAACCAATCCACGTTTCTAGTTATATTAAGTTACCAAAAAACATAGAAGATAAAAAAGCCTGCATTAATATCCACAATAATGATAACTTCTGTTTTAAGAGGAGTTTAGTATCAGCCTTACAAACTTGCGCTGAAAGTGCAAAACGAACATCTTCATACAAAATTAGTGACATTTCTCAACCCACAGTCAAGCTTGAGTTTGGCGATGTTTTACAACTTAATTTTGGCAATATGCAATTTCCAACTAAATTGTCTGAACTAAATTTATTTGAAGAACTTAATAATGAAATAAGCATAAATTTGTTTGGATTGGAAGTCATTAATAAGAAATATGAGGTTGTAGGGCCATTTTATTTGACAAAATGTGAAAAAAAGTTTCATGTCAATTTATTGCTTTTGGAAAGCGATGAAAAATTTCATTTTGTTTACATAAAACATTTATCAAGATTAATAAGTCGGTCTGTAACAAGGAATACTCATCAAATTTATATTTGCAATATGTGCTTGCAACATTTTCATACATTACAACAACGTGACTTACACAAACGCGAATGCAATAAAGTAGTTACAAAGCTTCCGTCTGTTGAAAAAAATACACTGGAGTTTAAGAATTATCAACAACAATTGAAAACACCTTTTGTTATTTATGCCGATGCTGAGAGTATTTTACAACCTATTGCAACATGCAATTCTGATTCCACGATGTCTACAATAGCAAACATTCATCAACATGTTCCAGTAGCTTTCTCTTACTACATTAAATGTTCTTTTGATGATGGTCTAAGCTGTTTCAAAGAATTTGTTGGAGCTAACTGTGCTAAGGAATTTATCCAATCATTGGCAGAAACATGCAGTGAATTATATTCAACCTTCTTTATGAGTTCAAAACCGATGAATCCGCTAACACTGGATGAGCAGTTACAACAATTGGTTCAAGAAACGTGTCACATATGTGGTAAGCATTTAGAATTTAATAATAGAATTAGAGACCATTGCCACTTTACTGGCAATTATAGAGGTCCTGCTCATTCTTATTGCAACGTATTGTATAGACGATCAAATTTTTTCCCAATATTTTTTCACAATTTTTCCCGGCTATGATTGTCATCTTTTATTTAAAGAACTAAACGAAGTGAAAGGACATATTGGTATCATTCCTTTGAATAAAGAACGTTATATTTCATTATCTAAAAAAATTACAATAGATAATAATCATTCACTTTATTTACGTTTTCTCGACAGCTTCAGATTTATGGCTTCTAGCCTTGATTCATTGTGTAAAAATTTAAATGAAAACGATTTGATTCATATAAAAAAAGAATTCAATAATAATGAAAAATTTAAACTTATGACTCGAAAGGGAGTTTTTCCCTATGAGTATTTAAATTCCATTGAACGACTTGACGAAACATGTTGTTAGAGTTGTTAACTGATGTTGACATGTATAATTTTTTTAAAAAAGGGATACGTGGTGGAATTAGTCAGTGCTCATTTAGACATTCAGTGGCAAATAATAAATTTATGGGGGAATCTTATAAAAAAAACGAACCTTCCAAATATGTAGTATATGAAGATGCCAACAATTTATATGGATGGGCAATGATCCAATATTTACCTCATAAAGATTTTCAGTGGGTTGATAGTCCTGAAAATATTGATGTGCTTTCAGTTGCCGATGATTCACAAACTGGTTACGTTTTAGAAGTGGATTTAGATTACCCTCAACATTTACATGATTTGCACAATGATTTTCCTTTTTGTGCTGAAAACAAAGTTCCACCGAAAGGTAAAATTCCTAAACTGTTGGTTGACTTAACAAACAAACGCAAATATATCATCCATTATCGAAACTTAAAACAGTGTCTTCGAAACGGCTTGATTCTCAAAAAAATTTATAGAGTACTAAAGTTCACACAAAGCAATTGGTTAAAAAAATATATTGATTTAAACAACATACACAGGTCAATGGCTAAAAATGCTTTTGAAAAAGATTATTTTAAATTAATGAATAATGCTGTTTTTGGTAAAACAATGGAAAATGTAGATAAAAGAAAAAATGTCAAAATAGCTACATCTTGGGAAAGTCAAGGAAGACATTTAGGTGTTCGAGCGTTAATAGCAAAACCAAATTATCATAGTCACTCTAGATTTACTGAAAACTTGATAGTCATTCAGCTTAATCATACAAATATATGTTATGACAAACCTATATATTTGGGATTTACGGTACTCGAACAATCTAAAATTCTTATGAATGATTTTCATTATGATTATATTAAACCTAAATATGGAAGTAAGGTTTTTTTAAATTATACAGACACTGACAGTTTCATTTATACTATACAGATGATTTTTACGCTGACATATTTAATGAAATACCAAAACGTTTTGATACATCAAATTATCCATCTGACAATTTATTTAATTTTCCTCTAATGAATAAAAAAGTTCCAGGTCTTTTTAAAGATGAATTTAATGGAAAAATTGTTTCTGAATTTATTGGATTAAAATCTAAAATGTATTTCCTTCAAACATATGAAAATAAAACTATTAAAAAAGCTAAAGGAATAAAAAAATATGTTGTCAATTCTTTAACATTAGATAATTATAAAAATTGTTTATTAAAAAATGAAACTTGTTTTAAAGAAATGAAAATATTTAGATCATATTTACATACAATTTATACACAAAATTTAAATAAAGTAGCTTTAAGTTCATTAGATAATAAAAGATATGTAACTGAAGATAACATAAAAACATATGCTTGGGGGCATTATGCCATTGAGCAATAGTTGTAAAAAAAAAAACAATAAAAAAAAATTAAATTTTTGTTAGCTTAATAAAAAATCACAATTTAAGATGTTTAAATAAAATAAAAAATATTATACACACATTAAAAGTGTCTTTCAATTTTAACATTGATATTAGTTTTGTATATTAACTTTGTACTTAAACCAAAACTATAAAAACTTTTCATATCTAATCAAGAATATTCAACTCAAAACCTATAAAACTTTTTTTCTATTTTCACAGAAATAATAAATCAAGCTTAAAATTTTGAAAACGTGATCAAGTTTAAGTTATAAAAAAATTAACAATATAATTTTAAACGTTTATTTGTTTCATTTTTTTCAAAACTTTTGCAGTTAAGTTAATAATCAAACAAAAAATTTCCATCGATTTTTTCAAACATAACGGACGAGCTTTATCAGCTTTGAATTTTTTAAATTTTTCACGAAAAGTTTAAATCAAGCTTAAACTTTGATAATATTAAGTATAAACCAAATTTGAAAAACTTTTCATATCAAATTAAAAATATTCAGCTCAATAGCTTAAGCTTATTTTTTTAATTTATAAAACTTTTTTTTAATTTTCACGGAAATATTAAATCAAGCTTAAACTTTGATAATATTAGATTTGTATTTAAACCAAGCTTTAAAATTTTTCATATTTAATTAAGAACAGTAAGCACAATATCTTAAGCTTATTACTGTTTTAATTTTAAATTTAAACATAACTGATATTTAAAAAACTTTTCATATCTAATTAAGAATATTCAGCTAAGTAGCTTAAGCTTATTTTTTTTTTAATTTATAAAACTTTTTTTTAATTTTCACGGAAATATTAAATCAAGCTTAAACTTGATAATATTAACTTTGTATTTAAACCAAGCTTTAAAACTTTTCATATTTCATTAAGAACAATAAGCACAATATCTTAATTTGAAATTTAAACATAACTGATATCCTAACAACCAAGCTTAATTTAAAATACTCCAAGACTCAAACTAGTTTAAGCTTATTATTGTTTTAATTTGAAATTTAAACATAACTGATATTCTAACCGCTAAGCTTAATTTAAAATACTCAAAGGCACAAAACTTTTTACTTATCACAATTTTATTGCATAACTTTAGGAGAACTGCCGATAAAAGCAGTATAACTCAAAAAATAATGCCGCTATTTTGAAGAAATTTAAACTGTAGGTTACTAGTAATGAAAATATCGTGCGAATTGGTTCTGGTCGAGTTTGGTAAATGAGTTCGGATTATAGGAGCTTTTGATCGATTTGAAAAATTTGAATTATTAAATATATTATGCTTTGATTAGCTTTTTATCACAAAATTTAATAATTAAAATTTTTTAGCTTTTGTAATTGAATCGAAATAAATATATTTTCAATTATTTCAAGCTTTTTTGTTTTTTAATATTTTTAAATAGATAAATTAGTAAGATATTGTAATATTTTTGAATAGATAAAGTAATTAGAAAATGTTTTTTAGTACTATAAAGTTAATTTGTTAAGCCATGTCTTAAGAACAAACTAATAAAATCTTTTATGGTTTAAAATGACTTATGGACTACCCATTAAATTTGAACCAAATAGGTGTAGGGTATTTCTTAGTCAGTTGCACCGACTGACTGTTTCTTTACTTGTTTTTAAATATGGTTTGTGAATTATGAAAGTGTTAGCTAATTTTCATTGCAACAATTTACTGGGCAAAAGTTCGAGCATAGGCAGAAGATACCAAAATAATATATGTGTGTGAAGACTACTGTGCTGTCGCCTCCCCGCGGAGGGAATGCTCAGATTCGTGTCTGTTGTCATGTCTCAAGCAGACATACCCGAACCCTAGCCAAGTATCATCCAATGGCTAACAACAGAAGTCCCAAATCAAGGTGGAACAGCACACGCTGATGGCTGCATAGCTAATGGGTAGCTTAGTTGTGAGTAGGCGGACTCTAGTTAAGTGGCGATAACCAGTTTTAATAGCCTTCTCTTGGTACGGCGGAGCAATGCCAAGAGTGACATGTCTTTCCAGCCGACTCCCAACGGGGCTCACCTCTACAGAGGTGGAGTTGGCTGAAGTACGATCAGTGATCCCCATGAGCAAGGTCAGTGGAGTCAGGAACTCCGGCAGGTTCAACCATACTGACAAGGTCTTGGGGGGAGGAAGTAAAACATAAAGGAGCCCCACAACCACGAAACGCAGTAAAGAAAACGGCAAAGCAACAATGTAATTCTAATTTAAATAATAATCATGATACTTCTTTCCAAGTCGTAAGTTCAACGGCAGGGATAAAAAGTTATTTAGGCTATAATAGAGTCAGAAAGGGAAGTCTGAGGAGACGATCAGCGCTCTTTTCGAACAGAGACAAGCATTGCTCCGACCTGAGGAGACCCCTCCTAAGTCCTGTGCCATTAAGAAAGATACCTACAACATGGAGGTATTAAAGAAATACAAGTGGCCGCAGTTGAGGAGTTAAAGTTGGCCATTATCGACCATAGTCCAATAGGACCCTTCTAAGAGAGAGTCTGGAAATCTGCATTATGTATGAGGCGGGGAAAGCGATGAGTAACGAGTAGGCGGTCATTCCGATCTTTATTTGGAGTCAGTGGGATTCCAACATTTTTCCAACATTTTTAAGATTACAAGTTTTGATGCCTGTCCGGCAAGTTGGTTGAACCATACTTTAGCTTTCCCAGCTATAGCCTTGTGCTAGTCTATAGTTCGTAGAGAAAGCACACATGCAAGGGCTGGAAATGGCTCATGTATGGCTCGGAGGAGATGTCAGCGATCCAGAAACGGTGTTGAGGATAATTTTTATAAAGATCGCTGAAATTGGGCGTGGGAAAATGAACGGCCCTGAAGCGCGAGGTGAGACCAGCGGAGGGTCCATGACTATTGGCGAACTACCAAAGGTTTGAGGAAGTGAATGGGCAGATCAACTATCTATGTAGGAGACTGCGCGTTATCACCATAAAGAGAAGGGGGTTACACAGGAGTACTATGTATATGCCGATTCAGCGGCGGAGGAGCTTTTTTAGAGCTTTTTTAATGCCGTTTCAGAGGCAGCAGGAGCTTTTTTCGGCAGTTCTCCTAAAGTTTTGCAATAAAATTGTGATAAGTAAAAAGTTTTGTGCCTTTGAGTATTTTAAATTAAGCTTAGCGGTTAGAATATCAGTTATGTTTAAATTTCAAATTAAAACAATAATAAGCTTAAACTAGTTTGAGTCTTGGAGTATTTTAAATTAAGCTTGGTTGTTAGGATATCAGTTATGTTTAAATTTCAAATTAAGATATTGTGCTTATTGTTCTTAATGAAATATGAAAAGTTTTAAAGCATGGTTTAAATACAAAGTTAATATTATCAAGTTTAAGTAAGCTTGATTTAATATTTCCGTGAAAATTAAAAAAAAGTTTTATAAATTAAAAAAAAAATAAGCTTAAGCTACTTAGCTGAATATTCTTAATTAGATATGAAAAGTTTTTTAAATATCAGTTATGTTTAAATTTAAAATTAAAACAGTAATAAGCTTAAGATATTGTGCTTACTGTTCTTAATTAAATATGAAAAATTTTAAAGATATATGTTCGTTAGCCTTTGAACTTTTAAAGGTTCCAGAACCCGAAACCATTGTACGATTTCGCCCATATGCAGTCCCTGTCATACTTTCAATACTAATTAACCCTTGTACACAATTGGAACGTACTATCTTAATTTTAAGTTAATATTTTTAATAATTTCGATGATTCTTTTAAACCTTGGGGGATGTTAGAGCGGTACTGAACCACCACTCTGATTGATCCAAAATTAGGAGAACACGCATGTACTAAATTTGAAACTTCTAAATTTGTTTAAAGTTACTATCTTTATTAATTTCAAAAATATGCTTTAATGTCTTTGGAACTGTGTGGCTGGTCCCCAACCCACTACTGCAATTGGTGCCAAATTTCAAGGACACTAAGGAAATAGAAAGAGACACCCTGATACCAAGTTTGGAGGTTCTATCTTCATTGGTTTCGTAATTATGCTCGTTTGGCCTAAATTCGATCAAAAAGTTGTAAGTTCCGAACCCGTTTTACATTACCCACCGTATGCAATCACCGCTGTAGTTTCATTACTAGTACCCCACAACACAAATTTTAATAAGATAGCGTCCATAGTTGTTGAGTTATCGTAATTTTCTATATATGTTCGTTAGCCCTTAGACCCATTAAAAAGTCCAGAATCCGAACCCGTGGGCCGATTTCGCCCATATGCAGTCCGCGCTGTACCTTCAATACCAGTTAACCCTTGTACACAATTGGAACGTTATATATAAATTTTAAGTTACTATTTTTAGTAATTTCATTTATAAGCTTTTAAACCTTGGGAAGTCTAAGAGGAGTGCTGAACCACCACTCCAATCGATCCCAAATTAGGGGGACACACAAGATATAGTAAAGAACACCCTTGTGCCAAATTTAAAGCTTCTAAATATTTTTTCAAGCTGCTATCTTTATTAATTTTAAAGATATGCTTTAAGGTCTTCAGAAATGTGTGGCTGGTCCCCGACCCACTACTCCAATGGGGCCCAAATTTCAAGTACACTAAGGAAAAAGAAAGAGACACCCTGATACCAAATTTGGAGGTTCTATCTTCATTGGTTTCGAAATTATGCTCGTTTGGCCTAAATTCGATCAAAAAGTTCTAAGTTCCGACCTCATTGTACATCACCCACCGTACGCAATCACCGCCGTAGTTTCATTACCAGTACCCTACAACACAAATTTTATGAAGAGCCAAACGAGCATAATTCCGAAACTAAT
Source organism: Dolichopus griseipennis (assembly GCA_963082915.1). Classification (NCBI taxonomy): domain Eukaryota; kingdom Metazoa; phylum Arthropoda; class Insecta; order Diptera; family Dolichopodidae; genus Dolichopus; species Dolichopus griseipennis. The sequence continues at coordinate 261,005,854 of OY720441.1, read as the reverse complement.
GAAGATAGAACCTCCAAATTTGGTACATGGGTGCTCTTTACTATTTCCTGCGCGTTCTCCTAATTTTGGATCAATCAGAGTGGTGGTTCAGTACCCCTCTTACACCCCCAAGGTTTAAAAGCATCATCGAAATTAATAAAAATACTCTTTACTATTTCCTGCGCGTTCTCCTAATTTTGAATCAATCAGAGTGGTTGTTCAGTACCCCTCTTACACCCCCCAAGATTTAAAAGCATCATCGAAATTAACAAACTTAAAATTAAGATATACCGTTCCTATTGTGTACAAGGGTTAACTAATATTGAAATTATGACGGGGACTGCTAAAAATAATGCTAAAAATAAATTTTATGATAAAAAGCTATTAATCGTTTTAACTAACATTAAAAACCATGAAATTATATAAACTTTTATATTTATATTATTACAAATTAATATTTCTTTCGAATAACTTTGAGTTTAATTATAGAAAACATCAAAACCTAAGTAAATTAAGAGAATAAATTTAAAACTTATTGAAAATTGAAATAATTAATCAAGGGCACTAAATCATTCAACAGTAAATCCACTACAGCTTAAAATCCTGAAAAAAAGGAATTGCGCATGTATGTAAAATTTTATTGAATTAGATAAAAGTTTTAAATATGGAATTTTTTAATTGCATTTTACGAATCCATTTATCTCAACAAACAACTTTGTTGTTTAATATTTTCAAATATATAAATTAATAATAATATTTTTGAATTTGATAAAATAATTAGTAAATGTTTTTAGTATACGTAAATTTGGTTAGCCATGTCTTACGATCAAACTAATATAAGCTTTTATGGTTTTAAAATGACTTATGGACTTCCCATTAAATTCGAACCAAATAGGTGTAGGGTATTTCTAAATCGGTTGCACTAAGTCGACTGACTGTTTCTTTACTTGTTAATTTATAAAATATTACACATAATAAGTTTTATGGCAAAATACTTAGCCTTTTAAAAATATAAAAGTGTTAAATAAAAACGGAAATAGAATAGAACCCTCGTGTATCAAATTTAAAGTTTCTATCTTTATGACTTTCGAAGATAAGCTTTTCAATTTTGGGATTTCTTAGGAGGCACCTGAACCACCTCTACAATTAAGTCTAAATTTTGGGGATACATAGGAAATAGGGAATTTCTTCTTTGACTCAATCTTCTTCTTTCAATTCTACTTGTTCGGTCCCAAATCGATCAAAAGCTTCTAGAATTTGAACTCATTGTCCGAACTCGACCAGAATCAATTCCCATGATACCTTCATTATTAGTAACCTAGAGTTTAAATTCCATCAAAATAGCGACATTATTTTTTGAGTCATAGTATTTTTAAGATATATATTTGTTAGCCCTTAAACTTTTCAAAGGTTCCAGAAGCCGAAATCATAATAATCCGAAATCAAAAAAATTAATTTTACATAAGTGCAGCAAATACCTTTGAACATAGCTGAACCACTACAATTAAATCTAAATTTCGGGGACACATAGGAAATAGGAAATATATTCTTTGGCTTCGAAATTAAACTCGACCACAACCAATTCCTATGGTACTTTCATTACTAGTAACCTAGAGTTTAAATTTCATCAAAATAGCGGCATTATTTTTTGAGTTATAGTGTTTTTAAGATATATGTTTGTTAAACCTTTACCTTTCAAGGGTTCCAGGACCAGAAACCATTGTACGATTTTGCCCATATGTAGTCCCCGTCATACTTTCAATACTAGTTAACCCTTGTACACAATTGGAACGTTCTATCTTAATTTTAAGTTACTAGTTTTATTAATTTCAATGATAAGTTTTTACACATTTGCGGGTCTAAGAGAGGTACTGAACCACCACTCCAATTGATCCAAAATTAGAGGGACACGCAGGAGGCTTCTACATTTGTTTCAAATTACTATCTTTATTAATTTCGAAAATATGCTTTAAGGTCCTCGGAACTGAGTGGCTGGTCCCCACCCACTGCTCCAAATGGGCTCAAATTTCGCAGAGACTAAGGAAATCTAAAGCGACACCCTGGTACCAAATTTGGAGGTTCTATCTTCATTGGTTTCGGAATTATGCTAATAGGAAAAGAGTTGTCGATAAAACAAATTCCTGTATGAATCTTTGGATAAATATCCATGGACTAGAACACGAATCATACGATTTGAAAGGAAATATCCAATCCATTTAGCAAATACCCTATCTAGATCTAAAGCCCTGCATTTAGCCAATAAAACATCATTCCAAACTCGATCGGAAACTTTAGAAATATCCAGAGCTACAACATCAGACTCGCCAGGATAGTGAAGACTGATATTAAACTTTTCACACAGGTAGGTCATGAGATCACCAGTTGAACGACGAGCTCTTGACCCGTATTTTCGATCATGAAGCAAACCTTTACGATCTTCTTGAAATATCTATCAAAAGCTTATAGTTTATAACTTTTTCTATTACTTTTGAAAGAACTGAAGTAATAGTAATAGGTCTGTAGTTAGAGGGTCGCTTTTATCACCTTTTTTAGGAATTGGAAAAACACTTGCAACCTTCCATTGGGTAGGATGAATACCCGAAGTAAAGAAAAGATGGAAAAGGTTGCGCAAGGTTTTGAAACGGAGAAATATGTGTTTTTGAGGACGGTAGTTGTAATACCGTCCGGACCGGCTGATTTTTTTTGTATCAAGATTCTTCAAGATTTTCATCGCTGCTCGCGTCCTAAAGTATATTCTACCAAAGGAGCAGCCAACTTCTGGAATATATAGGGGTCTTTGAGTTGATTGAAATAGTGACGAGTTAGAAGCGAACTGTTTGCCAAACAAATTCGCTTTTTCTTTTGAATCTGATACAATGTGATTGTTTATATCAACAAGTGGAGGAAAAGAAGACCCGCTATTATCTTCTTTTAAGTTTCTTGCAAAAGTCCAAAAGGATTTGTTATTCTTAGGCATGCGGATTAGTTTTCGTTTAATTCGTTGAACAAGAATTTTTGCTTGTTGATAGCTGTTTTTCATCTGTTCCGAACCACTATATAGTTGACTCTATGAGCCTCCAAACCACTGTCCCGGTACTTTTGGAAGGTTTCATATTTTTTAGGAATGGCTTCTTTGCAAATACGATTAAACCAAGTTTTGGGTTTCCGTTTAATAGATTTCATGGAGAGAGGTATAAATAATCTCATTCTAAGTAAAATAGATTCACTAATCGCAAATGCCGTAAATTCGACATTCCTACCACGGAAACACAGAAACCAATGAAAGGTTTTGTAAAAATTCTTAAGACCTTCCCAGTTAGCATGGTTATAACGCCATACTATTTTTTTTGGGAAATGGCCTTTGATTGGAAACCGAGCTTGCCTGGAAGCTTGTGTTGACCAAACAGTGATCAGGGCCCCCCAGGTGGCAATCAACTGAAACGGCACACTTTTCAGGGTGTGAGGTTAGAAACAGGTCCAAAAGGTGTCCTGAATCAGCACGGTTAGGGATTCTAGTGGGATTTTTAACAAGTTGATAAAGGTGGAATAAAGTGGCAAATAATTCAACTTGTTTCCCAATCGAGTAAAAAAGTTTTACTGGAGAAATGAAGCTAGTTTTTTTTATGAACTTTAAAATCACCCGCCAGAACAATTTCAGTTTCAGGATAACAATTGAGAATTTCATTGATCTGGTTTGAAAGGTTTTAAATTTCCATAACAGTTTCCTGTTCACTTGAATTCGGTGATCTGTAAAGAAAACAGAAATGTATTTTTGCACATGCATTTTGACCCAAACTTAATTGAAAGCTGGGCTGAAAGATTTATATTTGACGATACCTCTTTTAGGAACGAAGTGTGAAATAAGTCTGTAGCCGTTAATATCGAACTAAACATTGTGACCACTAACCTGAGTTTCACATAGAGCTAGGATTGCCGGTTTAATTGAATTTAGATGACCCTCAACGGAATGGAAGTTCGTTTGTAAACCGCGAATATTACAAAAATTAGTGTTAAAGTTGATAATTTTGTTATGAAATTAAAAGGAGTAGTGAATCAAAAAAAATAAAAATCTAAGAGAAATATTAAAATTAAAAATTAGAAACAAATCGTTTAATTATTAGGATTTATTCAAACTAAATTGACAACATCTTTTAAAAGAAAAAGAAAATAGGTAAAAAAGTCTAACTTAAAGCGAGAAATCATTTAATTACAAATAAAACAACATTTGTAATTGTAGCAATGTAAAGAATTAAATTAAAAAAAAATATATGATTAATGTAATTGAATAAATACCATCAGAGTTTATTAATTAAGTTACGGTGTTGTTTTTGTGGTATTCTGAGAGTAGTGAGAGTTTTTTGAGACATTAACATCTATTCATGGGAAGAAGAGAAATGGATATATTGTTTTGTTTACCGATAGAAGAAAATTAAAAGAACGATTATTTCCAAGAAAAAAAATTATTTTAATTTGATGTAAACAAAACAATCCGGCGCGTGATATTTAAAAATTAATAAAAAATTAAAAAAAAAAAAATTAAATTAAGTTTAGTTAAAAAAAAGTGTAAAATAAGTAGTGAAAAAATTTAATTATCTACGTTAAAATTTTAAGCATACAATTAAAATTAAAATTAAAAGTTAAACTTATCTAAGTAAGTATATGCATGGGGCCTCGGTGGTGCAGTGGGTAAGCATTTTGGCTTATTAACCGAGGGGGTCCGGGTTCGATTCCCGGTCAGGTCATACAATATTTAATTAAAAAAAAAAAAAATAAATTATTGAAAAATAATTTTTCTTTACGAATCCCCATGGTGACCAAATATAATATAAATATACAAATATATAATATAAACAAAATAAATAATATAGTAGTTATAAATAAATAGAAAGTATTTAATGAGGGGTGCACAACGGGCCGCAAGGCCTAGGTGTAAGGGAGACTTGCTTCCCCCCCCGAAAAATACAAAATGTTTTTAGTATTATCAAGTTAATTTGGTTAGCTTCAGTTAGCATGGTTATAACGCCATACTATTTTTTTTGGGAAATGGCCTTTGATTGGAAACCGAACTTGCCTGGAAGCTTGTGTTGACCAAACAGTGATCAGGGCCCCCCAGGTGGCAATCAACTGAAACGGCACACTTTTCAGGGTGTGAGGTTAGAAACAGGTTCAAAAGGTGTCCTGAATCAGCACGGTTAGGGATTCTAGTGGGATTTTTAACAAGTTGATAAAGGTGGAATAAAGTGGCAAATAATTCAACTTGTTTCCCAATCGAGTAAAAAAGTTTCTCTAGCTTTATTCTTCTCTTCTATTGCTAGTACACATTCTTCATCAAACCATTCAGAATTTCTTTCAGGTCGCTTTCTTCCTATAACTTCTCTCGCTGCGGTAATTAAACTTTCTTCTATTTGCGACCATTTTCCATCTATAGTTTCATTTGTACCTTCTAGGGACTCTATTTTTGGTCTTATTGCATTTTGGTATTGTTCTTTTAAATCAGTTTCCTTAAACTTTTCATTATCCCATTTCACTCTTTTAACTCCACCCTTTTTTGCAATATTTGATATTCTTTGCCTTACTTTTGCAACAACAAGGAAATGATCACTGTCGCAATTGGCTCCGCGGCATGTTGTGATGTTTATTATTGATGTTGCCCATCTTTTTGACACTAGTACATGGTCAATTTGATTTACTTCGTTTGTTCCCGGTATTTTCCATGTGCCTTTGTAAATATTTTTCCGTTCAAAGGCCGTACTTCTGACCTGCATATTTTGTTCGCACGCTAATTGACACAATCTTGCGCCATTATTGTTTGTAATATCGTGTAATGAAAATTTTCCTGCGATTTTATGTATATGTGCTTCTCTTCCAATCTTTGCGTTAAAGTCTCCCATGAGGACTATCGTGTCATAATTATTTATTCTTTCACATACATCTCCAAGATTTTCATAGAAAGCATCCTTTTCATTTTCATCTGCATTTTCAGTTGGTCCATATGCGTTTATGATTGTAATATTGTTAAATTTAACTTTTAATCTTATGTAACTTATTCTATCATTAAATGGTGTAAATCCTAATACTTTTTCTTCTATATTTTTACTAACTATAAAACCAGTGCCATACATGCCTGTTCTGTAATAAATGTTCCGCTGTAATAAAATGAGAATAGCCTTTTTCTGATTTTTCCTTTACCTTGCCATCTTATTTCTTGCAATGCTGCTACGTCAATTTTATACTTGAGGAGTTCTTGTGCAATTTCATACATTTTTCCTGGTTGTAACATTGTTTGTACGTTCCACGTTCCAAATCTTAAGTCATTTCCTTTATCCTTTTTACGTTGCCGGGTCAATTTACCATTAATTCCACCATTTATCCGAGGCTCTATGTGAGATTTCGAAGCACATTAAGTTTTCACGGGGAGAGGATGCTAGCCTTTCGCCCAACCCCCATCTTTGGAGGGCCGTTGGGTTTGAAGAGTTGCTTCAGAGTTTGCCATATAATGCGTTGAAGTTCTCATAACTATGTCACGAGTTCAACTGCATTATATAGCATTTTCCTACTTCCTGAGACGCCGATGTATGTGGCCATTCAGGTTACAACTCTTCTTCCCTCCTCCTTTCTCAACCGGGCTTGGGACCGGCTACGGCGGAGTTTATTTAATAAGAAATACTTAAAGAAATTGTAATTTATTATTTTTGATAATTTTGTAAACTGTTTTGTCCAATAAGCGAAAATTATTTTAAAATAATTTTTTTTAACTAAATTTGTGGAACAGTAATCCACTAAGAAATTTCCGCTTATTGATAAATATAATTTAAGGTTAAAATGGGAATTCTTACAAAATGTAATAAAGAATCCAGTTTATTAGAACGATAGGGAAATGAAAATATTGCAATTTTCAATATAAAAATTGTAACAAAAATTGTAAAAGAACAGAAAAAATTTGGAATTAAACCTAGGAGGTATTCCTAGTAAAAAATATTAATTTTGTTTTTTTATTCATAGAATCATAACGGAAAGTAGTTAACTGGCGCTCGAGCAAAGAACGCAGGGGGAAAAAATGAGGAAGTAGGGACCGCGCTTCGTAAAAGTAATAATTCGTTCGATTTCCTAATTCAGTAAAATTAATTTCTTGTATTGTGAAAATGGCCTAATTTCTTTGCAACCTGAAGTGAAGCTGCTTCAAGCTCAATATAGTAAAAAATTTAACTCAAAGTTCGTTAATAAAACAGTTCGTACTGTACCGGGCCTTTAAATATTTAAACAAAGAATAAGTGAAAAAAACGAATTGATACAATAAAAGCTATCTTTAATAATTGACAGTTAAATAAAAAGTAAAAATTAAGACGAATATTTTGAATAAAAAATTTGTTTTGAAAAAAGTAAAATTAAAAATAAAATTGAAAAAAAAAGAAACAAAACAAAAACTATATTTGAAAATAAACTTAAGTTACTTATTGAATTTAAGTGACTTGTTGAGTGAACTTTGTTGAAAAAAATTTATAAAAAAATATAAGAATTAACATGTGTGAAGAAACAAAAATGAAAACAAGTAAAGAAACAGTTAGTCGGTGCAACCGACTTAGAAATACCCTACACCTATTTGGTTCAAATTTAATGACATATTCATAAGTCATTTTAACGCCATAAAAGCTGTTATTACATTGATTGTAAGACATAGCTAACCAAATTAACTTGATAATACTAAAAACATTTTCTAATTACACTATCTCTCAAAAAATATTACAAATTCTTACTAATTTATTTAATTAAAAATATTAAAAAACTTGTTATAAATGAAAATATATTTATTCCAATTCAATTACAAAATGAAAAAATTCTAGTTATTAAATTTTGTGATAAAAAGCTAATCAAAGCATAATATATTTAATAATCAAAATTTTTCAAAATTGCAATTATTTTAAATGGCTGGTTAATATACCTAATAGAAAAGCTTATACGCAAAATATGCAATGAATGTATTTCTAAAATACAATTACAAATTTACACCTTTTCATATAATTCATTTAAATATAAAAATAAATTTTACATAAATGCAGCAAGTACTTTTGAACATAACTGAACCACTACAATTAAGTTTATATTTCGGGGACACATAGGAAATAGGAAATATATTCTTTGGCTTCGAAATTATACTCGTTCGGCCTCAAATCGATCAAAAGCTTCTAGAATCCGAACTCATTGACCAAATTCGACCAGAACCAATTCCATTGGTACTTTTATTACTAGTAACCTAGAGTTTAAATTTCATCAAAATAGCGGCATTATTTTTTTAGTTATGGTGTTTTTAAGATATATGTTTGTTAGCCCTTGACCTTTTCAAGGGTTCCAGAACCCGAAATTATGGTACGATTTAGCCCATATGCAGTTCCCGTCATATTTTCAATACTAGTTAACTCTTGTACACAATTGGAACGTTCTATCTTAATTTTAAGTTACTAGTTTTATTAATTTTGATGATAAACTTTTGCACATTGGGGGGGTCTAAGAAAGGTACAAAATTAGAGGGACACGCAGGAAATAGTAAAAAACACCCATGTGCCAAATTTGAAGCTTCTACATTTGTTACAAGTTACTTTCTTTATTAATTGCGAAAATATGCTTTAAGGTCCTTGGAACTGAGTGGCTGGTCCACACCCACTACTCCAATTGGGCTCAAATTTCAAGGACACCAAGGAAATCGAAAGCGACGCGCTGAAACCAAATTTGGAGGTTCTATCTTCATTGGTTTCGGAATTATGCTAGTTTGGCCTGAATTCGATCAAAAAGTTCTAAATTCCGAACTCATTGTCCAATCCTCACCGTACGCAATCGCCGCCGTAGTTTCATTACCAATAACCTACAGCACAAATTACATGAAGATAGCGTCATTAGTTGTTGAGCTATCGTGATTATTTATATATGTTCATTAGCCCTGACCCCAATTAAAAGGTCCACAATCCGAACCGTTGGGCTGATTTCGCCCTTATGCAGTCCACGCTTAACTTTAAGTACTAGTTAACCCTTGTACACAATTTGAACGTTCTATCTTAATTTTAAGTTACTATTTTTAATAATTTCGATTATAAGCTTTAAAAACTTAAGAGGTCTAAGAGGGATACTGAACCACCACTCCAATTGATCCCAAATTAGGGGGACACACAAGGGATAGTAAAGAACACCTTTGTACCAAATTTAAAGCTTCTACATTTTTTTAAGTTGTTATCTCTATTAATTTTAAAGATATGCTTTAAGGTCTTCGGAAATGTATGGCTGGTCCCCGACTTACTACTCCAATGCTACTTCAAAAACATTAAGGAAATAGGAAGGGACACCCTGATACAAAATTTGGAAGTTCTATCTTCTTTGGTTTCGGAATTATGCTCGTTTGGCCTAAATTCGATCAAAAAGTTCTAGGTTCCGAACCCTTGGTCCAATCCCGAATTTACGCAATCCCCGAAGTAGTTTAATTACTGAATTTTTGTATAATTTTTAGAACTCCCGCTAATTTAATTATTGCAGCTGGGCGCTGAAGTCTTCAGTATCAGAATTCTTTGATACTATTGTTGACATTATTTGTTTTATTTTTTCTTTGTTAAAACTTTAATAAAAATATGAGTTATATAAAAATTTCTGCTTTCATGCTGACGCCGCGGATTCGTCAGCAGCAATCCCTTGGGGTTGTTCTTCTTCTTCTTTTTATTCCCTACACCTATAGAATAGGTAAAAGGGTATAGTAACTTTGGTATGGTGTTTGTAACCACCTAAAGGAAGCGAGCTAGATATGGAAAAGTATATTATATATTTGTGATCAACGTGACCTCCTGAGTTGATATAGCCATGTCCGTCCGTCCGTCCGTCCGTCCGTCCGTAGGCACGATAACTCAAAAAATAATGGAGCTATCTTGATGAAATTTTAAATGTAGGTTACTAGGACTGAAAGTACGGCGGGGATTGCATATGGGCGAAATCGGCCCATTGGTTCGGATTCTGGACCTTTTAATCGATCGAAGGGCTAACGATCATATATAAAAAATCACAATAACTCAACAACTAATGACGCTTTCTTCATCTAATTTGTGCTGTAGGTTACTAGTAATTAAACTACTTCGGCGATTGCGTAAGTTCGCGATTGGACCATGGGTTCGGAACCTAGAACTTTTTGATCGAATTTAGGCCAAACGAGCATAATTCCGAAACCAAAGAAGATAGAACTTCCAAATTTTGTATCAGGGTGTCCCTTCCTATTTCCTTAATGTTTTTGAAGTAGCATTGGAGTAGTAAGTCGGGGACCAGCCATACATTTCCAAAGACCTTAAAGCATATCTTTAAAATTAATAAAGGTAACAATTTAAAAAAATGTAGAAGCTTCAAATTTGACACAAAGGTGTTTTTTACAATCCCTTGTGTGTCCCCCTAATTTGGGATCAATTGGAGTGGTGGTTCAGTATCCCTCTTAGACCTCTTAAGTTTTAAAAGCTTATAATCGAAATTATTAAAAATAGTAACTTAAAATTAAGATAGAACGTTCAAATTGTGTACAAGAGCTAACTAGTGCTTAAAGTTAAGCGTGGACTGCATAAGGGCGAAATCAGCCCAACGGTTCGGATTGTGGACCTTTTAATCGGTTTCAGGGCTAACGAACATATATAAATAATCACGATAACTCAACAACTAATGACGCTTTCTTCATGAAATTTGTTCTGTAGGTTATTGGTAATGAAACTACGGCGGCGATTGCGTACGGTGAGGATTGGACAATGGGTTCGGAACTTTGAACTTTTTGATCGAATTCAGCATAATTCCGAAACCAATGAAGATAGAACCTCCAAATTTGGTTTCAGCGCGTCGCTTTCGATTTCCTTGGTGTCCTTGAAATTTGAGCCCAATTGGAGTAGTGGGTGTGGACCAGCCACTCAGTTCCAAGGACCTTAAAGCATATTTTCGCAATTAATAAAGAAAGTAACTTGTAACAAATGTAGAAGCTTCAAATTTGGCACATGGGTGTTTTTTACTATTTCCTGCGTGTCCCTCTAATTTTGTACCTTTCTTAGACCCCCCCAATGTGCAAAAGTTTATCATCAAAATTAATAAAACTAGTAACTTAAAATTAAGATAGAACGTTCCATTTGTGTACAAGGGTTAACTAGTATTGAAAATATGACGGGAACTGCATATGGGCGAAATCGTACCATAATTTCGGGTTCTGGAACCCTTGAAAAGGTCAAGGGCTAACAAACATATATCTTAAAAACACCATAACTAAAAAAATAATGCGGCTATTTTGATGAAATTCAAACTCTAGGTTACTAGTAATAAAAGTACCATTGGAATTGGTTCTGGTCGAATTTGGTCAATGAGTTCGGATTCTAGAAGCTTTTGATCGATTTGAGGCCGAACGAGTATAATTTCGAAGCCAAAGAATATATTTCCTATTTCCTATGTGTCCCCGAAATTTAGACTTAATTGTAGTGGTTCAGCTATGTTCAAAGGTACTTGCTGCATTTATGTAAAATTTATTTTTATATTTAAATGTATTATATGAAAAGGTGTAAATTTGTAATTGTATTTTAGAAATACATTTATTGCATATTTTGCGTATAAGCTTTTCTATTAGGTATATTAACCAGCCATTTAAAATAATTGCAATTTTGAAAAATTTTGATTATTAAATATATTATGCTTTGATTAGCTTTTTATCACAAAATTTAATAACTAGAATTTTTTCATTTTGTAATTGAATTGGAATAAATATATTTTCATTTAAAACAAGTTTTTTAATATTTTTAATTAAATAAATTAGTAAGAATTTGTAATATTTTTTGAGAGATAGTGTAATTAGAAAATGTTTTTAGTATTATAAAGTTAATTTGGTTAGCTATGTCTTACAATCAAATTAATAACAGCTTTTATGGCGTTAAAATGACTTATGAATATGTCATTAAATTTGAACCAAATAGGTGTAGGGTATTTCTAAGTCGGTTGCACCGACTGACTGTTTCTTTACTTGTTGTATGAAAAAGTTGACTCAAATATTTCGTACATTCTATTTTTGATTTTAATGACAAACAGATATCAAAGCGGAATTCACAAAGAACATTGAAATATTTCTCTATTTTATATAAAATAAATTTTTTCATTTGGTAAATCCGAAAGCAAGGGTATGCAGAATTCATAAAAAATTTTTTCGATGCGGGGGTTAGGGGAGGCCCCGGGAAAATATATTCTTTTGCTGTTACTTTGCGTAGGTGGTCTGTCTTTTACACCATATTTTTCCCGAAATTTAAATTTTTTAAATTTTCTCATACAAAACATTTTTGTAGGAAATAAATGGCGATTGACGTTTTGAGGTTTAGTACATCTTAATTCAATAGAATTTCTGTGGTTATGTTTAATTCGAAATGGAAAATTAGAGAAATTTATAAAGAAAGGAGAACTAAAAAATTACCTTGAGTAGCAAAAGATAAAATAATCCAGAAAAAAATTAAATTTTAAAATGAACAGAAGCAAAAATATTACTAGATGATTAATTCTTTATTAAAATCATCTAAAATTTAATTGAAAATTGTAAAATTCTGTAAATTGTTTTAATATTTTGTAAGAAATTTTGGGCTAATTTAATATTTATTTAATATTTAATATTTTTCTTTTGCATATGTGTAAAAGAAACTTTTCATCCAAAACTAAAATCAAAAAAAAATTTTAAGAATATAAAACTTTATAAAAACTAGCTAGAAGTGTTGAACTATTTGTATCAGGTGCTGCCGTAAAAATTTTTGATACTTCCTTTAAAATAAATACTTTGATACTTTTTTACAAAACTACGGCAGTTCAGAAACGTTCTAAAATTTTATCACGGTAATGCTGATACACAATTGGATTAGTATTCGGAACATCCAGCGGCCATTTATTTACATTTTTTTAAAGTTTTATATGGGAAAGCGAAAATTTTAAAATTAAAATTTTTGTAATATAAAAGAAATTAAAAAAAGGGCATCTCCCATGCCAGGGTCCAGAAAAAAATCAACCAAGATTCAAAAAGTTAAATTTGGAGGATCGCTTCGCGAGTTATCAAAGCCCTGCACTCCCGGTAGATCATCCGTAATATCTAATTTTGCACATCGCACTTTGGAAATATTTTTAAAATGAAAGGAACAATACCATTTGTTTTTAGAACATGTTCAGGTTAAGAAAATTTTGGAAAAAAAATAATATGTATTTGGCTTTGTAAAATTTGTTTTTTTACGAAGTTCTCACAATTTTTTTTGTAATATGTATTTCATAACATTGTTTCGAATTGCAAAATATACATTATTAACAAAACAAGTAAAGAAATAGTCAGTCGGTGCAACCGACTTAGAAATGCCCAACACCTATTTGGTTCAAATTTAATGGGAAGTCCATAAGTCATTTTAATACCATAAAAGCTTTTATAAGTTTGATCGTAAGACATGGCTAACCAAATTTACTTTATAATACTAAAAACATTTTCTAATTTTTTTATAAATTCAAAAATATTAGCTATTCTTACTGATTTATCTATTTAAAAATATTATACAACAAATAAAGTTGAGATAAATGGATTCGTAAAATGCAATTAAAAAATTAAATATTTAAAACTTTTATCCAATTCCATAAAATTTTACACACATGCAGCAATTACTTCTTTTCAGGATTTTTAGTTGTAGTGCATTTACTGTTGAATAATTACTGTTGAATAATTTAGTACCCTTGCTTAATTATTTCAATTTTCAATAATTTTTAAATTTATTCTCTTAATTTACTTATTTTTTATTGTTCTATATAATTAGACTCAAAGTTATTCGAAAGAAATATTAATTTGTAATGGTTTTTAATGTTAGTTAAAACCGTTAATGCTTTCATTAGCGTTTTATCACAAAATTTAATAATCAAAATATGTAATAAATGTATTTCTAAAATACAATAATAAATTTAGAACTTTTCATATAATTATTAAAAAAAAAAAATAAATTTTACAACTTAAGCATCGTACACAATTTCTTAATTATATATTACCTATTATTATAATTCAATAAAATATAGATATGATATAATAACAAGTGAGGAAAAAAAACCAAGGGTTTTTACAAAGCACATTTTTAAAATTATATAAGGTTTCTTACTAAGTATTTTACCATTTTTTTTTTATAAAAACATATAATCCTATATCGATAAATTAGATATTTTACACAAAAAAGCTATCAAATCTATACATGGTTATCCGTTAAGATACCCTACACATCAATTATACACACATCAGTACATTTCTTTTGATAACCTATGCAAGCGTGAACTTTACTTATTAGCTTTTAAAATAGTAAACAACAAAATTAAACATAATTTTATTCTAAATCGAAACCTAGACTTTCACAACTACAATACCAGAAACAAATCCAATTTCTATCTCTCGCTATTTAAAACTGGCAAGCAAAAGAATAATTGTCTTTATAATTGCCTACAGGCTTTTAATAATTTACCAATAGAATTGAAGGAAATTCAGAGTTATAGTGTTTTTAAAAATAAAATTAAAGCATTCTTAATAAGTTTAGGTATTACAAACGGAATTTCAATTGTTTAAGTACTTTCATAACATTATATTAGCAAGGGCTTGAGTTAAAAAATAATAAAGAAAAAAAAATCAAAACAGGTTATTAAAACAAAACAAAAATAAAATTATAAGAAATCTTTGAAAACTATCGCAATTTAAGTAAATAATAAAGTAATAATAATAAATAAAAATAAAAAATAAAAAAAACAAATAAAAAAAAATTTCTTATAGTTGATGTTTACATAATATGTCAAGAAAAATAAAGAAAAAATAAAAAAATATTAACTAGATCTTGGATCCTAATTATAATATGAATTATGTTAAATATTTTATGATCCAAACAAAAAAAAAAAAAAAAAACAATAATTATACCTTAGTATCTATTAATAAATTATCTATACGACCAGATTGCTTCGGCTAAGGTCAAATTAAATTCTAATTGTAACATTTATGTATAATATTAATTTTTATCAATTGTTAATAAAGAAAAAAAAAAAAAAAATTATAATATTATAATTTCGTTTTTTCATCAATTTATTAATTATGACTAATAATGAAATACTTAGAATATAACCCCAATGAACTCAAGAAAACCTGTTAATAAGTGCGAAATATAATTTTGGAGCTTCAATGTTAACGTTTAATTTTGGAAAAACATACACTGTTGAATAAGTTACTGTTTTATAAAAACATAAAAGTTTTAATTTTGATAACCTAGTAGCCCTTCAATGGGAAAGGTTCCCAAATTTTTGTTTAGCAAACTTATGATAGATCTGCCCACTCCCCATCTATGCTCACCATTAAATTTTTTAGGTTCTGGTAAATCAATTGTGAACTCCACCAAAACTTGGAATTTTATCTAGAACCTTATTACCTAAGCAAAAATGGTTAAAACTAAGAGACAATTTCTTCAATTTAAAGAAGTCCTTTCAAATTTAAGAAAAACATTTAACATATATTGAAATGTAATTCTAAAGCTTCAAATTATGTATATTTTTAAAAAAAAATTTTGAACAGGTATTCAAGTTACAGGTGTTTAAAAATAGCAAGATTTTAATTTTCGAGCCCTTATAGCTCCTAAACAGGGGACATGATAAAAAAGTTTGTTATCCAACTCCTACTAATTTCTAAAAATCTAACTTTTCCAAATTTTCTTTAAATTTCAACGCCCTAGCTTGAACCGTTGAGAAGATATGTTTGGTCAAATATTTTGCAAAAATAAATTTTAGTACCGTATGGCAACCCTAAACATTTGCCTTTGAAAAATTTATAAAGTTTATAAAACGAGCTTTTTGCTGTTTTCAGATTGAAAATACACCTAATAGAACTTTTGTTATAACACTTTAAAAATAGGACTTTTTCCAACTTTGGGGGGCTAAAGCTCCGTAACGGGTGGGATTACAGAAAAAAATTCTTCTACGAAATTTTTTGTTTTCTAGTGTAAAAGCTGTGTAAACATACGGACGGACGGACAGAGTGAAGCTATATAGGCACATTTTTACAAAATTTTTTGAAAATATGCTAAAAATTAAACCAAAAAAAAATTGTCGTTTATTAAAAAAATATTTAGTTTTTAATTTATAAAATATAATACATAATATGTTTTATAGTAAAAGTCTTAGTCTTTTAAACATATAAAAGTGTTAATAGGAATGGAAATAGGAAATAGTGTATCAAATTAGATTTTTTTATCTTTATTAATTGCGAATATATTATGCTTTATGGTCTGGGGAGTAGTGGGGGTGGTATACAAACCGTTCTTTCAATACTAGTGAACCCTTGTACACAATTGGAACGTTCTATCTTAATTTTAAGCTATTTGTTTTAATAATTTCAATGATATGCTTTAAGGTCTTCAGAACAGTATGGATAGTCCCCGACCGATTACTCCAATTGGTCCTAAATGTGCAGTACTCTAAGGACATAGGAAGAGGCACACTGCTACCAAATTTGAGGGTCTTATCTTCATTGGTTTCGGAATTATGTTTGTTTGGCCTAAATTCGATCAAAAACTTCTAGAATCCGAACCTATGGTCCGATCTCGATGCGACACAGTCCCCGCCACAGTCTCATTACTAGTAACCTACAAAAGAAATTCCATGATTGTAGCTCAATTAGTTGACGTGTTATCCTTATTATACCCGTGCATACATATATGACATCGGGTATATTAAAATTGCTCCTCCGTTTGTAACGCATCGATCTAGAGGAGCTAGATATAGTGTCAAGGGTACGTATCGGCTCAGAATCGAAAAATAAGTCGATCTAGCTATGTGTGTCTGTCCGTCCGTCCGTCCGTCCGTGTGTCAGCACGATAACTCAAAAACTAAAGGAGCTACAGTTCTGAAATTTTCACAAAATATTTTTCAATCAATTTCTAGGTTCCCTATTTTTTTTGGTTAAGATCGGACCAAAACTTCGGGTAGCTCTCGAACAACTAACTTTTTTAACTCCCATATTTTCATATAAAAATTTGAAATATATCTGCACATCTTGTATAACATGAATTTATATGAATTTTGTTTTTGTTTGTTTTTTTGTTTGTTTTTTTTTTTTTTTGTAGATAGATAACGATTTGAGTTTCGATTTCATACGATTTAAATGATGCGTAAAATTTTTAAAAAAATTTTAGATTTGGACTTTGTACTTTGAGATTTATGAATTAAAATGAAAAAATGATGATAATTTTTGATCATGATGATCTGATCATTATATGGGTATGATTATAATATGATGCTTATTTTGCTTGGTTTTAATATAAGTATTTGTGAATTAAAAATTAATTACAAGAGATAGAATTGAAAAATTAGAGCTAGAGTTTTGAAATTTACACAAAAAATTTTTTTGGACATTTTTTAGGTTCCCTATTCTTTTTGGTTAAAACCAGACCAAAGCTTCGGGGAGCTGCCACACAACTTATTTACACCAATATGAATTTCCTCAAAAGTAATAATACCAGGAAGATGAAAATTACACACGGTTAGTTCCATAATGAATCAAGCACTTATATGAAATTTCAAAATGTTACGGCTTCATTTTCGGGGGGCTGCCATACAACTTCTTTGCACCAATATGAATTTCTTCAAAACTAATTATACTATGAGGATGAAAATTACACACTGTTAGTTATATATTGAATCGAGCACTTATATGAAGTTTCAAAATGTCACGGCCCCATTATCGGGGGGCTGGCATACAACTTATTTGCACCAATATGAATTTCTTCAAAACTAATTATACTACGAGGATGAAAATTACAAACTGTTAGTTATATAATGAATCAAGCACTTACATAAATTTTCAAAATGTTACGGCCCCATTTTCGGGGTGCTGCCATACAAAGTTTTCAGTTCAATAACTGTGAATCTAATAAAGCTAGGAGGTTAAAATTAAAATTGGGCAGGTAAAGTAATAGGACAAGTTACTTGGCAAAGTTGGATATCACTCGGACCAACTTTTAGGGTGGGGCATTTTTTTTTTTTTTTTTTGTTTTTTTTTAAGCAAAAATTATGGGATAATGAATTAAAATTTTTTTTTTTTGTTTTTTTTTTTAATCAAAAATTATAGGATAATGAATTTTTTTAAACTATTTTACTTTTTTATATTTTTTGTAATATATTCTAGCATTATAGAAATAAATAACGGTTTATTTTTCATATTATAGTGGGTATGCACGGGTATCTAAAAGTTGACAAGGGCAACTATAATCTTCCTCGTTTTTTTATATGTTCCTTGGCGCTTAGAACAATTAAAAGATCGAGAATCCGAAACCATGGGCCGATTTCGCCCATATGCAATCCCCGCCGTACTTTAAATCCTAGTAACCTACAGTTAAAATTTCATCAAGATAGCTACATTAGTTTTTGAGTTATCGTGCCTACGGACGGACGATCAGCCTCATGTCTGTGGTTTAGTCTCACGGCGAGTCTGAACATACCCGAAGCATACCCTAGCCAAGTTTCATCCAAAGGCTAACAACAGACGTCCCAAGTCAAGGTGGAACAGCCGAGGGCTGCATGGCTTAGAGGTAGCTTAGTCGCGAGTATGCGGACTCTGGTTAAGAGGTGGCAACCTTCCTTCTCTTGGTACGGCGGAGCAATGCCAAGAGTGACGTGTCTCTCCAGCCGACTCCCAACAGGGCTCACTTACACACTCACCCTTAGGGGCTCATCCTTAAGTTGGCTTAAGTAAGACCAGTGATCCAATGAGCAAGGTTATTAGGACTGAAAGTACGGCGGGGATTGCATAAGGATGAAATCGGCCCATGGGTTCGGATTTTGGACCTTTTAATCGACGAGGAGCTAACGAACATACATAAAAAATCACGATAACTCAACAAATAATGACGCTATCTTCATCAAATTTGTGCTGTAGGTTACTAATAATGAACCTACTTTGGGGATTGCGTAAGTTCGGGATTGGACAATGGGTTCGAAACCTAGAATTTTTGATCGAACTTAGGCCAAACGAGCATAATTCCGAAACAAATGAAGATAGAACCTCCAAATTTGGTATCAAGGTGTCCCTTCCTATTTCTTAAGTGTCTTGGAAATTTGGACCCCATTGGAATAGTGGGTCGAGGACCAGCTACGCATTTCCGAGGACCTTAAAGCATATCTTTAAAATCAATAAAGATAGCAACTTAAAAAAAATTTAGAAGCTTCCCACTAAATTTGGATCAATTGGAGTAGTGGTTCAGTACCCCTCTTAGACCTCCCAAGTTTTAACACTTATAATCGAAATTACTAAAAATAGTAACTTAAAATTAAGATAGAACGTTCAAATTGTGTACAAGGGTTAACTAGTACTATAAGTACAGCGCGAACTATATAAGGGCGAAATCTGACCAAGGGTTCGGATTCTGAACCTTTTAATCGGTTTCAGGGCTGACGAACATATATTAAAAATCACGATAACTCAACAACTAATGACGCTATCGTCATGAAATTTTGTGCTGTAGGTTATTGGTAATGAAACTACGGCGGCGGTTGCGTACGGTGAGGATTGGACAATGGGTTCGGAACTTAGAACTTTTTGATCGAATTTACGCCAAACCATCATAATTCCGAAACCAATGGAGATAGAACCTTCACATTTAGTATCAGGGTGTTGCTTTCGATTCCCTTAGTCTCCTTGAAATTTGAGCGCAATTGAAGTAGTGGGTGGGAACCAGCCACTCAGTTCCGAGGACCTTAAAGCATATTTTCGAAAGTGATAAAGATAGTAACTTGAAACATCTAATTTTGGATCAATTGGAGTGGTGGTTCAGTACCTCTCTTAGACCCCCCAATGTGTAAAAGCTTATCATCGAAATTAATAAAACTAGTAACTTAAAATTAAGATATAACGTTCCAATTGTGTACAAGGGTTAACTAGTATTGAAAGTATGACGGGTACTGCATATGGGCGAAATCGTACCATGATTTCGCATCCTGAAACCGTTGAAAAGTTCAAGGGCTAACAAACATATATCTTAAAAACACCATAACTCAAAAAATAATGCCGCTATTTTGATTAAATTTAAACTCTAGGTCACTAGTAAGGAAAGTACCATGGGAATTGGTTCTGGTCGAGTTTAATTTCGAAGCCAAAGAATATATTTCCTATTTCCTATGTGTCCCCGAAATTTAGACGTAATTGTAGTGGTTCAGCTATGTTCAAAGGTACTTGCTGCATTTATGTAAAACTTATTTTTATATTTAAATGAATTATATGAAAATGTATAAATTTGTAATTGTATTTTAGAAATACATTTATTGCATATTTTGCGTATAAGCTTTGGATTATTAAGTATATTATGCTTTGATTATCTTTTTATCACAAAATTTAATAATTAGAATGTTTTCATTTTGTAATTGAATTAGAATAAATATATTTTCATTTATTTCAAGTTGTTTTGTTTTTTAATATTTTTAAATAGATAAATTAGTAAGAATTTGTAATATTTTTTAAGGGATAGTGTAATTAGAAAATGTTTTTAGTATTATAAAGTTAATTTGGTTAGCTATGTCTTATGATCAAATTAATAACAGCTTTTATGGTGTTAAAATGACTTATGGATATGTCCTTAAATTTGAACCAAATAGGTGTAGGGTATTTCTAAGTCGGTTGCACTGACTGACAGTTTCTATACTTGTTTTTTTCAAATTTAGATGCAAAATCTAGCTTCAATAATTAAATAAGTGAGGGTTCGAGGACGGCAGCCCTTGTTAAAAATAAAATCAACACTTCTAGTTAGTTTTTATAAAATTTTGTATGAAAATTCAAAATTTTTTTCATTTTCGTATGAAAAAGTTGAAGCAGTTGCTCATATAAAAAGTTTTATATATTCTATTTTATATTTCGATGACAAATAGATAGGAAAGCGGAATAGACATAAAACATTGAAATTTTTTCCAATTTTGTTTGAAAGAGGTATGCGAAATTCATAGATTTTTTTTGATTAGATCGGGAAATACGAAACCATATAAAAAAACAAAACACATATACATGCATATTCACGAAATACATATACAAAAGAAAAATATTAAATGTTAAATTAAAATAAAATATTTAATTGTGGGAGTTCTGGGATGGTGGCCCAAAATCATAAAAAATTTTAATGTGAATATGTCGCATCCATTTTAGCGTTAAGGGGTAAAAAGAATATTTTGACACTTATATTTCTTACAAAAGAACATTTTGATACTTATATTTCATACAAAAGTTTTACAATTTTGACACTTATATTTCAAACAAAAGAAAAATATTATATAAGTATAAAATTAAAAACAAAACTAAATTAGTGAAAACACCCGCATTTCGGAACTAAAATCAAAACATTAAATTAAAAAGTTTTTATGAATATGACTCATCTATTTTAGGATAAATGGAAAAAAATTCTAAATATATTCTTGTATCAGCATTCATATTTATTTTATAACATTAAATAAGATTCTAAATTCCCTTATAAAATGTTAAATTAATTTACAGAAGTTTATAATTTTATTTTATTTTACTTCTGTAAATTTTAAATTTAATTATTTTCTGGATTTGTTTCGTCTTTTGCTACTTAAAGTAAGATTTTAATACTCCACTTCGCTATAAATTTCTCTAATTTTTCAATTTGAAATAAACTTTACCACTGCAATACTATTAAGCTTAGGAGTGTTAAACGTCAAAGCCCTCAGTCAACATTTATTTCCTAAAAAAATAGAACATTTTGTATGAAAACAAGTAAAGAAACCATCAGTCGGTGCAACGGACCTAGAAATACTCTACACCTATTTGGTTCAAATTTCAGACATATCCATAAGTCATTTTAACACCATAAATGCTGTTATTAATTTGATCGTAAGATATAGCTAACCAAATTAACTTTATAATACTAAAAACATTTCCTAATTACACTATCTATTAAAAAATATTACAAATTCTTACTAATAAATCTATTTAAATATATTAAAAAACAAAAAAACTTGAAATAAATGAAAATATATTTATTCCAATTCAATTACAAAATTAAAAAAATCTAATTATTAAATTTTGTGATAAAAAGCTAATCAAAGAATAATATATTTAATAATCCAAATTTTTGAAAATTGCAATTATTTTAAATGATTAGTTTATATACCTAATAAAGCTTATAAACGCAAAATATGCAATAAATGCATTTGTAAAATACAATAATTACAAATTTAGACATTTTCATATAATTCATTTAAATATATAATAAAATTTACAAAAATGCAGCAAGTACTACAATTAAGTCTAAATTTCGGGGACACATAGGAAATAGGAAATATATTCTTTGGCTTCGAAATTATACTCGTTTGGACTCAAATCGATCAAAAGCTTCTAGAACCCGAACTCATTGATCACACTCGACCAGAACCAATTCCCATGGTACTTTCATTACTAGAAACCTAGAGTTTAAATTTCGTCAAAATAGCGGCATTACTTTTTGAGTATTGGGCTCAATTTTCATGGAGACTAAGGAAATTGAAAGCGACACCTTGATACCAAATTTGGAGGTTCTATCTTCACTGGTATCGGAATTATGCTCGTTTGGCTTAAATTCGATCAAAAAGTTCTAGGTTCCGAACCCATTGTCCAACCACGAACTTGCGCAATCCCCGAAGTAGTTTCATTACTAGTAACCTACAGCACAAATTTGATGAAGATAGCTTCATTAGTTGTTGAGTTATTGTGATTTTTTATATATGTTCGTTAGCCCTTCGATCGATTAAAAGGTTCAGAATCCGAACCAATAGGCCGATTTCGCCCATTTGCAATACCTGCTGTACTTTCAGTCCTAGTAACGTACAGTTTAAATTTAATCAAGATAGCTCCATTATTTTCTGAGTTATCCGTCTAGCCTACAGACGGACGGACGGGCGGACGGACTGACATGGCTATATCGACTCAGGAGGTCACGCTGATCACAAATATATATACTTTTCCATATCTAGCTCTCTTCCTTTAGGTGGTTACAAACACCATACCAAAGGTTATATACCCTTTTACCTTATCTATAGCTGTAGGGTATAACAAATAGTAGCATACTTAATTTTCGAAAATTTTGGTCAAGTAAAGGCACTGAAATTGATCATAATAAAAAAATTTCCAGTAATGATAAAATTACTAGTTAAACAAGTAAAGAAACAGTCAGTCGGTGCAACCGGGAAGTCCATAAGTCATTTTAAAACCATAAAAGATTTTATTAGTTTGTTCTTAAGACATGGCTAACCAAATTAGCTTTATAGTACTAAAAAACATTTTCTAATTACTTTATCTATTCAAAAATATTCCAAATTCTTACTAATTTATCTATTTAAAAATATTAAAAAAAAACAAAAAAACTTGAAATAAATGAAAATATATTTATTTCAATTCAATTACAACAGTTAAAATATTTGAATTATTAAATTTTGTAACAAAAGGCTAATCAAAGCATAATATATTTAATAATTCAAATTTTTCAAATCGATCAAAAGCTTCTATAATCCGAACTCATTGACCAAACTCGACCAGAACCAATCCTCATGATACTTTCAATACTAGTAACCTACAGTTTAAATTTCTTCAAAATAGCGGCATCATTTTTTGAGTTATGCTATTTTTAAGATATATGTTTGTTAGCCCTTGAACTTTTCAAAGGTTTCAGAACCCGAAACCATGCTACGACTTCGCCCATATGCAGTCCGCGATGTATTTTAAATACTAGTGAACCCTTGTACACAATTGGAACCAGGGCCGGCGCTTTCATATGCACAGTATGCACAGTAAAACAGGGCGCCAGAATTTAAGGGCGGCAAATTTTCAATTGAAATTAAAAAAAAAAAATTTTTTATCTAACAAAAAATTATATAATAATAAAATAAGTATTGAAAAAATGTATTCGAAATTTGTTTTTTCAGTATCATATAAAATAAAGCATGTTTTATTTTTTACCTATCTACATTTTATAATTTAAGGAACAGCGATTTTTTGGTGTTCATTTGTATTTATTGTGGTTATCAAATTTTTTCCATAGATTAGAGAATAAGAAAATAAAATAATATAAGTTCTCTTTCACAGCAGCTATCATAAAAATATTGAAAGAGTAATTTATTTTTCTCTTTTCTAAATTCTTCTAATAAGTAATAACATTCCTCCTAACATTCATATTAACAAGCTATTGAACAAAATTATCAATTTAAAAAAAGTGCACCTTATACAACAACAAAATCTTATAAGACCAAAAAATAACATTTTTATTTTTGTACTATATTTTCTAATTTAAGGAACAGTGATTTTTTGGTGTTCATATGGCTTATTGTGGTTATCAAACTCTTTCCATAGAATAAGAAAATAATATAAGTTTTCTTTCAACAGCAGCTATCATAAAAATATTGAAAGAGTAATTTATTTTTCTCTTTTCTAAATTCTTCTAATAAGTAATAACATTCCTCCTAACATTCATATCAACAAGCTATTGAACAAAATTATCAATTTAAAAAAAGTGCACCTTATACAACAACAAAATCTATAAGACCAAAAAATAACATTTTTATTTTTGTACTACATTTTCTAATTTAAGGAACAGTGATTTTTTGATGTTCATATGGCTTATTTTATTACAGAATCAGAAATGAGAAAATAAAATATGTAAATAACATACTACTCTTTCAAATTTCAATATAAATTATTGAAATAAGAGCAATTTATTTTTATTCTTTATCTTTTATTCTTTTATTCTTTTCTTTCTTATTCATTATTCTCTTAAATTTTTCTTTGATTATGTTGTATTTTTATTCTTTTGATTCTTACTTTATTAATTGAATTGAGATTTGAGAACATTATAATAATAGCTGTGTGTAATGTGTATATATAATACATATAAATATAATACTATACTAATACTACATATATTTGTATAAATATACAAATACATGGTCCATGATTAGAGAATTAGAACAAAAAACATTATTAATTATAATCTTATTATTACTAACTTATAATCTTAAAAAATGTTAAATGTTATTATTTTTAGTAGGTACATGAAATATTTTTATATGGTGGAACAAAAAAAAAACACTGTTCTGTGTGTTATTTCTTAAAAAATGTTATTATTTTTAGTAGGTACGTACATGAAATATTTTTATATGGAGGAACAAAAAAAAATACTGTTCTGTCATCTGTGTGTTATTTTCTTAAAAAATGTTAAATGTTATTATTTTTAGTAGGTAGATGAAATATTTTTATATGGTGGAACAAAAAAAAAACACTGTTCTGTGTGTTATTTCTTAAAAAATGTTATTATTTTTAGTAGGTACGTACATTAAATATTTTTATATGGAAGAACAAAAAAAAAACACTGAATTATAAATAATTATATTTATAATCTATAGAGTATAGAAATAATAAAAAAAAAAGTTTTATAGTACCTACCTACTAGATTAGCATGTTAATTTTTTTTAATGCATTTTTTATTTAAACTGCCTTTTTAATGTCAAATCAAATTATTTTTCAAATACCTATTATTAATTAAATACATATAATACATATTAATTAAAACATTTGAAAAATTTAAATATCTAAATTCTCATTTTTTAAAAGTTATAAAAATTTTATTGTTTGATTGTTTTTTTTTTTAAATTTAGTGCAGTAAAGCTTAAAGATATTGTAATTTGTAAGAAAAACCTACTTTCTCCACTATTGAAACATTAGAATTTATATTTGAAAAAAAATTAGAAATATTATTTCCCAATTTAGTTATAGCTTTAAAAATTCAACAATACCTATTACAGTAGTTTCAGCAGAACGTAGTTTTTCAAAATTAAAAATTATAAAAAATTATTTGAGAACAACAATGACTCAAGATAGATTAGTAGGATTAGCAACTATATCAATTGAAAGCGAACTTCTTGAAAATTTGGACTACGAAGAATTAGTTAACGACTTTGCAAAAATAAAAGCGCGTAGAATTAAATTTTAGTATTTTAAATTTTTTCATAATGTTTTAATTAATTTTAACTTTTTTAATAATTTGTTATCGGTTAAAATTTTTGTTATTGAGGATTATACCTCCGTGGGACACCTCTTTAAAAAAAATGCATTGAAAGTTCTACCTCAAGGATGATGTGGAAACGAACTTTTCCAGGGCGGCGTTTTCAAAAAGTGCACAGGGCGCCAAAAAGCGTAGCGCCGGCACTGATTGGAACGTTCTAACTTAATTTTAAGTTACTATTTTAAATAATTTCGATTATAAGCTTTTAAACCTTGGTAGGTCTAAGAGGGGTACTGAACCACCACTCCATTTGATCCCAATTTAGGGGGCCACACAAATAGTAAAGAACATCCTTGTGCCAAATTTGAAGCTTCTACATTTGTTTCAAGTTGCTATCTTTATTAATTTTATAGATATGCTTCAAGGTCTTCGGAAATATGTGGCTGGTCACCGACCCACTACTCTAAAAATCAAGTACAAAAATCAAGAACACTAAAGTAATAGGAATGGACACCTTGGTACCAAATTTGGAGGTTCTATCTTCATTGGTTTCGGAATTATGCTCGTTTGGCCTAAATTCGATCAAAAAGTTCTAGGTTCCGAGCCCATGGTCGAATCTCCCAGTATACCTACATGATCCTTACCCACCCAGTATACCTACTTTATTCTTTATTCTTAATGAAACAAAATGAAGACTATCATAAAAATTTTTATTTACAGCAAGTAGTAATGCAAAATCTATTAATGCAAAAAGTAGTAGAAAGCGTAAAATGCATTCCGAATTGTG
The DNA here is from genome assembly GCA_963082915.1 of Dolichopus griseipennis. Lineage (NCBI taxonomy): Eukaryota > Metazoa > Arthropoda > Insecta > Diptera > Dolichopodidae > Dolichopus > Dolichopus griseipennis. The sequence goes on along the minus strand of OY720441.1, from coordinate 260,979,052 downwards.
TACAAACTTAACTATATATTTAATAATTCAAATTTTTCAAAATTGCAATTATTTTAAATTGTTAGTTTATGTACCTATTAGAAAAGCTTCTAAACGCAAAATATGCTATTAATATATTTCTAAAGTACAATTACAATTTTAGAACTTTTCATATAATTCATTTAAATATAAAAATAAATTTTACATAAATGCAGCAAGTACCTTTGAATATAGCTTAAGTATTGTACACAATGTCTTAATTATATATCACCTTTAGTAATAATTCAATAAGATGTATGATATGATTAACATTAAAAAAAAGGAATTTAACCGTTTATTAAAAAAATATTTTATTTTTAATGTAAAAAATATTATACAAAATATGTTTTATGGTAAAATTATTAGCCTTTCAAAAATATAAAAGTGTTAAATATAAACGGAAATAGGAAAGAACCCTCGTGTATCAAATTTAAAGTTTCTATCTTCTTGAATTTCGAATATAAGCTTTTTAGTTTTGGGATTTTTTAGGAGGCATCTGAACCAACACTACAGTTAAGTCTAAATTTCGAGGACACATAAGAAATAGGAAATATATACTTGGCCTCGAAATTATACTCGTTTGGCCTTAGATCGATCAAAAGCTTCTAGAATCCGAACTCATTATCCGAACTCGACCAGAACCAATTCCCATGGTAGTTTCATTATTAGTAACCTAGAGTTTAAATTTCATCAAAAAAGGGGCATTATTTTTTGAGTTATACTGCTTTTAAGATATATGTTCGTCAGCCTTTTAACTTTTAAAGGTTCCAACCATGGTACGATTTCGCCCATATGCAATCCCCGTCATACTTGCAATACTAGTTAACCCTTATACACAATTGGAACGTTCTATCTTAATTTTAAGTTAATATTTTTATTAATTTCGATGATAAGCTTTTAAACCTTGGGAGGTCTAAGATGGGTACTGAACCACCACTTCAATCGATCCCAAATTAGGGGAACACACAAAAAATAGTAAAGAACGCCCTTGTGCCAAATTTAGAGCTTCTACATTTTTCAAGCTGCTATCTTTATTAATTTTAAATATATTATGCTCGTTTGGCCTAAATTCGATCAAAAAGTTCTTAGTTCCGAACGCAATACCCACAGTACGCAATCACCGCCGTAGTTTCATTACCAGTACCCTACAACACAAATTTTATGAAGATAGCGTCATTAGTTGTTGAGTTATCGAGATTTTTTATATATGTTCGTTAGCCCTTGGACTGATTAAAAGGTCCAGAGTCCGAACTTATGGGCCGATTTCGCCCCTTTGCAATCCCCACTGTACTTTCAGCCCTATTAACCTACAGTTAAAATTTCATCAACATAGCTCCCTTATTTTTTGAGTTATCGTGCCTACGGACGGACGGACATGGCTATATCGACTAAGGTCACAAATATCACAAATATCGATCACAAATATATATACTTTTCCATATCTAGCTCGCTTCTTTTAGGTGGTTACAAACACCATACCAAAGTTAATATACCCCTTTACCTATTCTATAGGTGTAGGGTATAAAATTTAAAATTTCGTTAAAAATATCGGGAAGAAGACCAAAAAAGGACAAGCGCCTAATATAACGGTAAAAAGCAATAATTTTTTTTTGCTTTTGCGAGGGTACTGCGGGTGAGAGGCGGAAATATCAACACTTATGTTTAATTGAAAATACCACGTTTTTGTTTTGTAAAACTAAAATCGTACTAAATTTGACTATGTAGATTTAAACAAAATTGTATATTCGCCTTTAGGCTATCAATTATAGCGTTCTTCTTTCGTGTCTACTAATAAAATGTACATGACAGCGTTTTATGACAATGTTTTGTTTACAAATTAAATGAATTAAAATATTTTCAATAGATAAAAAAAAATTAATAATTACTAATTTTTTATTACGATATTTTTTTATTTTTCCATAAAAAATGTTTTTCAAAGTTCAATAATTTGACATTGGAAACGTAGAGAAACCGAAAAAGTTAAACAACTTTTTTAATGGCTGCGGTATTGTAGACACCCAGTCAGAAATCAAAGTAGTTCCGCACTAGTTTTGAATACCCAGTCCGAAATTCGAGAAGTAGTTCTCTAATTCACTAGATCTATACTAATGCGTGGTAACCAGTTACGAACTGACGCGCAACATTTAAATTCCCATATAAATTATGTCAAAATCGGTCAAAAAAATGAATCAGTCAAAATATTTGGGGTTTTTTTTCGGTCAAAGAATATTTTTTCCAGTCAAATTTGACCGGAACATTGTCAAAATGGCATCACTGATAGTCATAACCAATCATACTCATTAAATGTCAAACATAAACATTTAATTATTAAAAATTTATGTATTTACCTTGTTTTGTTTTATTTTGAAATTTTTTAATTCTTTTCAATTTTAATTTAAGTTATTTTTAGTTTCTTTTAAATTTAGTTTGCTTTTATGTATGATATCATATGATATGTAAGCTTCGTTGGCGCCGTGAAATAAAGCCATATCGCCAATTTTTTCGCGTATGGCTTTAATTCGCATTTAAAAATGTAATTTTATTTGTGAAAATAGAAGAAATTTAATTTTCCAAACTTTTTTATTTAAATAGTTAGGAAGGAGTTTTAGAGTTGGTTTCAAAAGCAGGGTTTTACGCTTTTTCCAGAATATTTATATATGTGTATATGTGGGATTCTCAATTAGGAGGGATTTTAGAGTTGGATTCAAAAGCAGGATTGCCGCTTTTTCCAGAATATTTATATATGTGTATATGTGGGATTGTTAGTTGGATTCAAAAGCAGGGCTTTACGCTTTTTCCAGAATATTTATATATATGTGTATATGTGGGATTCTCAATTAGGAGGGATTTTGGAGTTGGATTCAAAAGCAGGATTGCCCCCTTTTCCAGAATATTTATATTTATTAATTAGGGTTGATTATTTTTCGTATGAAATAGCTATGCCGAATTCTCATACCATTCTTTTAATTATAGTGTTGGATTCAAAATCTAGTTTCAATAATTGAGTTAGCAGGAGTTCGGGGGCGGCAGCCCCCGTAATGAAAATATAATATTATTTAACATGTTTTATTACAGTGTATTAAAAAAAATTAGGAACTTATTAATTTTTTGAATGAATTAGGTATCCGAATTCTTATACCATTCTTTTCATTTTAGTGTTGGATTCAAAATCTAGCTTCAATAATTGAGTTAGCGGGGGTTCGGGGGCGGCAGCCCCCGTAATGAAAATATAATATTATTTAACATGTTTTATTACAGTGTATTAAAAAAATTAGAAACTTATTAATTTTTTTAATGAATTAGGTATCCGAATTCTTATACCATTCTTTTCATTTTAGTGTTGGATTCAAAATCTAGCTTCAATAATTAAGTTAGCGGAGGGGGTAATGAAAATATAATATTATTTAACATGTATAACTGCACTTAATTATCAATTTCTATTTTTTTTTTACTTTATTTACTATTAAACTAGAATTTGTATAATTTTAGAAAATGATATGGAATTCTCGATATGGCTTTATTTCGCATTTGAATGCGAAATAAAGCCATTATGTCATTTTATGGCTTTATTTCGTATGGCTTTATTTCGCGCCACGAGCGTCGTTTCGTATGCATATAACTTGACGAATGATTTCTTAATGATATCGAAAGATGGCTATGACCATAGAATTACTAGTACAAAAATGGCAAAAGAATTTTCCCGACTCTTTTCTTCTAATGGAATTTCCTATCCTGAGGTATTCAAACAAAAAAAATACATATGTATATTTTTATGCGCATACAAATGGTACAGCTACTTCTTCTGTCATTGTTTAAATTTGAATAAATGAGAATCTTTAACATGCAGTTTCTCATTAGTTTCTTTGTTTACATTAGACTTCTATATATTTGGTCAGTATTTTTTTAAATAAATTATCAGTACAAAATAATATTTTGGTCAGTATAGATAATTAACGGTCAGTAAAATTTTGTATATTTGGTCAGGATAGTTTTATTTATTGGTAAGTAAATTATTTTTTTTTAATCAGTATAATTAAAAAACAAAGTAATATTTTTTTTTAATTTAAAATTTTTCTTACACAAAATACATACATATACAAAAAAAACAACAAAATATTAAATTTTTATTCTTATTCAATTAAAAGAGCACGGGTTGCTAACTTTGGACTTCCTCTTGCACGTTTCTGCCCTATGGGAACTTGTTTAGCTGCTGGGGGAGGTTTAACATATTTCAGTCTAATAGCTAAGCCTATGATATGCTCGCATATAATTTTTTTAAAATACGTTGGGCAAGTGCAACAACCATGCATCCAGTCTTCTATTTCCGCTGGCAGATTTACAATCCAAACTTTAAATGCTTTAGTTTTCCATTGGTCAAATGTATTCCAACGCATTTCTAATATATTTGATATTTCCTCTTCTGAAGCATTTAATTTCTGATCGGCTGGACAAAAATATCTTTTTGTATGGCTGAAAACTGCTGAGGAAATATTCGCGTATAATACCCTTTTTTTGGGTTTTTTTCATAATTCATATTTTTATAATTTTTTTATTATATACTGATATTTAATTTTAATTACTGATAATTTATTTAAATTACTGACCATTTATTTTATCTACCAACATTTTAATTAAAATACTGATCGTTTTTATATTAGCCTATAATACTGATCATTTATTTTACCTACTGACATGTTATTTTAAATACTGACCATTTATTTAAAATACTAACCAAAAATATATAAAAATACTGACCCATTAAATAGCAGCCTTTACATTATTAAATTGAAATACATTTGGATTGGAAAGTTTGTATATTGTAAGTTATTTCGTATAAATATTTTTATTATTTGATTTAACTTACTATTCATTTTAAATATTTCCTTTTTAATATTATATATATAATTGAATAAAACATCAAGAAACAAATTTGAATAATATTAGCAGAATAAATTACTGTCAATTGTTTTAAAAAATTATGGAATTTCCGTCAAGTATACATGTTTTTAGGTGAATTTTAATGAACTTATATATTTTGATTTATTCAAGTTTTAATTCATCGTGGAAATAAAAATAAGTTAATCAAAAACAAATCATATTGTTTTGAACAAACAAAAAGTATTTATAGTCTTTCGTGAATATAAAAACATTTTCAGCCATGTTTAGATATGAACGAACCTCTGAAAATACGAAATCTACATTTATATTATCCATAAGAAGGTTTTAAATTTCTGTTTCAGATAACTTAATGTTTCCGAATAAAAAATAAAAAATTTTTTCTTTATTTTTTTTTTATTCAATTAAAATTTTATTTATTATTTAAAAATTTTAGCATTATAATATGATTTTCAAATTGGTTCTATTTAAATAAAGACAATTTTTTGGTAAATTTACAGAACGGACCTTTTATAATAAGGAAAATTGGAAAGCAGAAACCAAAACGAAAATACCTTTAAAATAATTTAAAAAAAAAACAGTTTCTTTTATATTTCACTTTCAAAAGGAATTTATTCGCGAAGAAAATAGTAAATTCATACAAACGGTACACGTACTTATTTTTGAAATTTGTCAGAAAATTTTTTCTCTATTGCCATTCTAGTACAAGTAATTCTATGGCTATGATTATATAGTTTGTTATGTGAAAAGTCATACAATCATACAAAATCATATGATATCATATGACATCATATGACTATTATAATTAGGGGTGATATAACAAATTTCTTTTACTTATTTTTATTATTCTATTGAAATTGTCATTTTTGAAGAAGTATTACATTTTTTTAACTACTTACGAAACTGGTGACAAGAAACTTGTTCGGAAGCAACTACTTTTTGTAAAAAGTAATGCAGAAGGTAATGGGTATACACCTCTACTTTTTATACTGTAATCAATGAGCAATCAATTCTTCATATAAAAATATATGGGAATTCTAATGTTGTGCTTCAGTTCGTAACTGGTTACCACACATTAGTATAGAACTAGAGAATTAGAGAACTACTTCTTGAATTTCCGATTGGGCAGTTTCATATATTAAATACATTTAACTTACTTTTACAGAGAGCCATATGATAGGTTGCTACGAATACTTCTAAAGAGTGGTTCCACGAGTTTTATACGTCTTTTGAGTTTATAATAATTTTTATTTTTAAATAAATAAAGAACACAACATTTAATGTAGTTAATTTTATAATTCTATTTAATGCTAACTTTAATTTTAATTATATTTAATAATTACATCTTCTCAGCTCCAAAATTTATATTGAACTGAGTTTGTTTTTTTTATACATTTTATTTCTTTTTTTTTTTAATTTTTAATAATTAATTACAGTAATTATAAAAGAGTATACAAATATGTGAGGGGAACCATATATAAGATTCTCATTATGTAACTTCCCCAAGATTTGTTTAAACATTACTCCTGTAATGTTATTATAATAAAAAAATTAAAATAAACAAAATAAAATCATTATGCAACATAAAAATTAGGTTTTCCTTTTTTTTTTTTTTTTTTTTTTATTAACTACTTTTATTAATTAACTATTCTTTGATCGATTTCTTCCTGTTAGTTTCCTATCAAATAATGCATTCTTATTAAGAAGTTCTTGGAATTATATTTTCTTTTAATAATGTGTCTATCACGTTTTTGACCTTTTTCGTCAATAAAATAAGTTTTTCGCTTATCTTTTACCTCTTTTGTAATGTATTTTGGTAAATGTTTTACATTATGAAAACCCACGTTTTTAACAAGTTCTCTATTTCTAAATTTGCTCGGTTCTTTTCGTGTTTCATTTAGTTTATTAATCCGAATAATTTTTTGTCTATGTATTCTTTCCTTTAAAGCATTCCATTCGATGTTTGACAAATTTCCTTTTAATAAGTCAAAAGGTTTGAGTTTGGTTGTTGAGTGAATTGTACGATTATAGCTTTGAACGCTCGACTCTTTTCATCTACGTCTCTATACTTTTTATTGAGTTTAAACAGTCTCATATGCTCATTCAACGTACTATGGAAACGCTCAATGTCTGCGTTTCCCGTGTGTGTATTTGGTGAAGTAAAGTGAAATAATATTTGGTTTTCAGTTAAAAAGGATTTTATAAAAGCTGTATTAAATTCGTTGTCAGCTACAATTTTGTGTGGTATATTTAAAAGTGAAAATCTATGTCTTAGAGCTTCAGTAATAGTAACCGAATTTCTATCTGGTATTGGATGGATGGAAACATGTTTCATCAGTTTGTCAATACAGGTTAAGAACTTAGTATTTTTATTGAGAAACCAAATATCAATGTGAATAATTTCATTAGGTTGTGAGGGCGTTTCGGAAACTAATAATTTGGGTTTTATTGGATTTCTATCGAGTTTACTCATATTACACAATATGCAATTGTTAACAAATTTATGAATCTCTGTTTTCAAGTTTGGATAATAATATATGCTTTTTATCTCAGAATATGTTTCTTCTATTCCTCTATGATTTTTTTGTTCATGAAATGTTTCAATTATTTCTAATAATCTTTCCATATTACTTATGTCTTCCAAAACGTTAAAACATTTTAATATTTTAATTTTGGATGCTTCGGGAAAATACTTTTGAATAATATTTTGAAATATCAAGAAGAGGTTTTCATCCTCACAATAGAGCCCGATAGTTCCTTTTACAGGGAGAAATGTTTTTAAAATTTCCAGCAAATATTCTTCATCATAATTTTTCAAATTGATGGTTAATCTTCGTTTAGTTTTATACAAAAATTTATTTTTATTTAGATTTCTTTCACTGTTTTTTAATACTAGTTGTATTTTAAAACAATTGACATTTTGGCTATTTTTAATCAAATTGTTATGGGTAGTTTGGCTTGTAACTACGGAGTTAACAAGTCGACTTAAGGAATCCGCTACACCATTTTCTTTTCCTTTCAAGTACTCTATTTGAAAATCATACTCGTTGAGTTTAATTTTCCACCTCATGAGTTTAGAAGAGGGTTCCTTCACCGAATTTAACCATATTAATGGACGATGATCTGCCAGAATTTTGAATCTCCTACCATATAAATACGGTCTGAAATATTTGGTAGACCAAACAATTGCGAGAAGTTCTTTCTCATAGGTATTATAATTTCTCTCATGTTCGTTGAGAGTTCTAGACGCATATGCTATTGGATGGCCTTGCTGGGATAGTACAGCTCCTAGAGCTACATTACTGGCATCGGTTGCCAGTATAAATTCTTTTTGGAAATCAGGATAAACTAATACAGGACTGTGAGTTATTAAAAATGTTAATTTTCTAAAGGAGTCGATGAAGTTTTTGTTATTTACATCGGTCTTACCGTATTTCTTCAAGCAATTTGTCATTGGAACTGGTACTTTAGAGTAGTCCTTCATAAAATTACGGTAGTACCCCATTATTCCTAGGAATGATCTTATTTGTTTAACCGTAGTAGGAAGTTTGAACTCACTAATAACTTTTATTTTATTGGGGTTAGGTTTTATACCCTCATCAGAAATAATATGCCCCAAATATTCGGTCTCATGTCTAAAAAAATTACACTAATCTATCTGCACCTTCAAGTTATATTTTTTTAGACGTTCAAAAATCTTTTGTAATGAATCAATATGTTCTTGAAGCGAAGTAGAGAAAACAAGAATGTCATCTAAATATACAACGCAGATTTTATAGATGTAGTCGCGAAAACTTCATTCATCATTCTTTGGAATGAAGCTGGTGCATTCTTAAGACCGAAAGGCATACGAGTGAATTCGTAATGCCCATTTGATGTTGAGAATGCAGTCTTGTCAATGTCTTTTTCCTGTATTGGAATTTGGTGGAACCCTTTTACTAGATCTAATGTGGTAAAATAAAGTGCCCTCCCCAATTTGTCAAAAATATCCTCTATATTAGGAATTGGGTATTTATCCTTTATTGTGACCGAATTCAATTTCCTATAATCGACAACCAAACGCCATTTTTGGCAACCTGAATTGTCCAATTTTTTAGGTACAACCCATAAGGGTGCATTGTAAGGACTTGATGAATTTCTAATGATCCCTAATTTAAGCATCTCATCAATTTGTTTGATTACCTCTTCTTTGTGTACTTCGGGATATCTGTATGTTTTAGTAAATACAGGTACTTCATTTATTGTCGGTATTTTGTGTGTGTACGTTGTTACTGTGGATAGATTGTCCCCTTCTTTATAAAAAATGTTCTTATATTTATGTATAAGATTAAAAAGAAGGTGATTTTCTTCTTTATTTAGATCTTTAATGCTCAATTTGTCCAATATAACTTGTATATCCGACATTTGAAAGCGAAGTCTAAAATTTCATTACTAAAGTTATTTACTTCTTCTGCAGTTAGTTCGGGGTCGGATAAAGAATTATCAAAACATAAATTAAGTTCAGCCTCATTTGTTACTAGTTTACATTTATTATAATCTATAACCGCTTTTAATGGTTTTAATAAATTATTACCTATAATATCATCAGAATTATTATTTATATCGGTTTCTATCATTTCGAGTTGTGCATTTGGTCGGTTAAATTCTTTGAAAAGTGGAATTGTAACTTTGTATGCAGATATTGTGGTTGAGTTAATTGTTTTAATTTTTACTGGGTTTTCTAATTTTGAACTTAAAGATTTGTGGAGTAAGCCTTTTTGAATAAATGAAGTTGCGGCTCCGGAATCTATTAAGAGTTTAATTGGAACGCTTTTCGTTCTACATATTATAAAGGGAAGATTTCTGAGGCTGATAACTGAAAATTTTGTATAGAACTATTAGCAACCTCCATTTCTTCCTGACTGTTTTCATAATCTCTTCGATTGTTTCTTGAGTAGTTATTAAAATTTCACTGAGAATTACTAGTATTTCGCATTAAATTTTCCGCATCGTTGGAAAAATGAGAACTTTGATTTGGGTTCCTATATCTAAATTGCCTATTATTTCCAAAATTCCTTGAATTATTATTATTTTGATTACGATTTAGTTCATTATTATTAGAGACAGCTCTATTATTATTATTTCTTGATGAGAAACTGTTTGAATTTGGTTTCTTGAAAATCGTTGGTTTCTAAAAGAATTGTTATAATTGTTAAATTCTTTAAAGAAATAGTCTGTTTCTAAAATCATTTTTTCATTTAAATTAGTGTTACCCCACACAGAAATTTCTGATGATAAAGAATTTTTAATATTAATTTGGGTTAAATATTCTAGTATTTTATTATAGAATATTTCAATAGTTCTCCTAAACTCTAAAGTTCTAATTTTACAAATAATATTTTCAATGCTATCCTGAATAGAAAAATTTTCTTTAAGTATCGTTTTTATTTCATTCCAATTGGTAGGGTTGTTATTATTAATTAAAACTGTATTTGCATCGCCCTTAATTTTTTGCCTAATTTGCATTTCAATAATTGGATGTAAAGAAATTTCCCAATTAAAGGAAGCAACATAATCTATACTTTTAATAAAGAATGCTAATTCTTATGAATTTCCATTGAAATCTGTAATACTTTTAAAAAGGTCAAAAACATTTACAGTTGCCATTTTAATAGTAATTCAATTTTTTTTTTTTTTTCAAATATATAAGTTGCATAATAGCTATATAAAAAATTTTTTTTTTTTTTTTTAACTTTTTATCTTAACACCTTATTTTATATAATATAAATCAACGTTTCTTTTTAAATTTAAATTTAATAAAGTTTTGAAATTTTCTTTTCAATTGATTTAATCAAAATTATTTTATTTTTTTAAATATATAATTTACATTTATTATTATACTTGAAATATTTTTTCTTAAGATATAATTGATAAATTAATTAATTCTTTTGTTTGTAGTTTTTTTTTTTCTTGTTTATTTTACATTTAAAAAAATGAGGAAGATTGTTAGAAGCAGAAACAGCAACATAAATTGTGGAAATTTTATTTTTCAGAAAAGAATATGTGTATAGTTATCAAAATATGAAATTTGTAATAAATTTACAAAAATATCAAATATAAAAATTTTATGTAACAATAACAATAAATCGAAATTATTATTTATTTTTTTTTTTTTTTCGTTTTTCTTTATAGGTATATATAATATATACCTACATAATATGATATAGAATTTGTATATTACAAAATATTTTAATATTAATAAGTTACAATAATTCTAATTTTTTTGAGTGCCTACTATTGGAAACTAAAATCAAAAAAAAATTTTTTTTTTTTTTTACTCTTTTATATAAAAAAAAAAAAAATTAAACAAATTCTTCAAAACGTATTTATTTAACTTACTTATTTATTTTCTTTCTTTTTCTTTCATATAGAATTATTAGTTGTTAATTAGAATAGACAACTTACTTGACCTTTACTTGACATTAAATTAATTCTTCTTTATATTTTATTGATAGCAGCTGCATTTAATTTTTTTTTTTTTTTTTTTATAATTCTTTCTATGTTTGTTGTTGTTGTTTGTGTTGTTGTTGTTGTTGTTATTCTATATTGTTGTTGATTATATTACTTATTTAATTTATTAAATATTATAATAATTTATTATTATGATCAAAAAATGAGTTTTTCAATCTAAAAATTTTTGTATTTCGTTTAAGGTATTTATATGAATGTATAATTGTTTTTAAATTTTTAAAGTATGTACGAATGTTGAGTTTTACACATTTTAGAAATTAAAATAGTTTTTTTTTTTTTTCTTTAACGTCCATTAAATTTTAGTTTGTTTTACGCAAATTTTGAAAATTTTATGTTTTATAATTACATTAACTTTTTAAGAATAGAAAATTTGTTATTTTTATTTAATAATTTTTAGTTTTAATTTTGAATTTAAATTTAATAACTTTTTTTTTTTTTTTTAAATAAGCACGTATGTAAATATTCGTATCAAACCGACTGCGCCAGTTTTATACTTCTTTTGAGTATATAATAATTTTTATTTTTAAATAAATAAAGATCACAACATTTAATGTAGTTAATTTTATAATTCTATTTATTGATAACTTTAATTTTAATTATATTTAATAATTACATCTTCTCAGCTCCAAAATTTATATTGAACTGAGTTTGTTTTTTTTTTACACATTTTATTTCTTTTTTTCTTTAATTTTTAATAATTAATTACAGTAATTATAAAAGAGTATACAAATATGTGAGGGGAACCATATATAAGATTCTCATAATGTTATGTATTAGACAAAATTAGAATTTTTTTTTAAATTTACTCACATTTGGTTAGATTTAGGTATACACATTTAGGTATAATATAATAGGTCTCTTCACGAACAAAAATTAAATTTTAATAAGTTAACTTATTATCTAATAAGAAGCCTTGTCTCGAGAGCGTTTTCTGTGCAGGAAAAAATATTATTTGATAATTAGACAAATAATACTAATATTTTTTATTTTTGACAGTTGTCAAATGAATATTAGCTTAGTATTTTTTAATAAGTTAATACTAACTAAACGTATTATTTGTAATCTGTTCGTTTAGTAAGTTTGTTACACTTTGTACACTTTTGTGTTACACTTTTTACATAGAAATGTTGTTTTTGTAGTTTTTTGATTGGTTGAGATTGCTGTACAGTAGAATAAACGAACGGAATGATAAGATAACTATAAAAAACATAGAATTACTATACTAGAATGGCAAAAGAATGTTCCCGACTCTTTTCTTCTAATGTGATTTGCTATCCAGAGGTATTCAGACAAAAAAATACTTATGCAATTTCATATGCGTATACAAATGGTACGGCTACTTAATTTGTCATTGTTTAAATAATTAAAGTAAATGAGAATGTTTATTAAACAGTTTCCCATTGTTTTTTAGTTTACATTTTTACATAGAAATACATTTGGATTGGGCAGTTTGCATATTGTAAATTATTTCGAATAAAGATATTTACTATTTTATTTAATTTACTTTTATATATATAATTGAGCAAAACATCAAGAAAAAAAATTGAATAATATTAGAAGAAATTGCAGTCAATATTTTTAAAAATATTCTGGAATCTCCAACAAGTGTATTTTTAGTTTAATTTTAATTAACTTACATATCTATTTTGATTTATCTTAAGGTTTATCGTAGGTTTATTATTCATCGTGGAAATGAAAATAAGTAAATCAAAAACAAATCATAATTTTTTGAACAAAACAAATAGTATTTATAGTCTTGTGAATATATAAACATTTTTAGCCATTTTTAAATATGGACGAACCTTTTGCAAATATGAAATCTACATTTATGTTAACCGTAAGGAGGGTTTTGATTTCTGTTTCAAATAACTTAACGTTTCCGAATAAAGAATTAAAAGGTTTTTTCTTTACCCTTTTTTTATTCAATCAAAATTTTATTTATTATTTAAAAATTTTAGCATTACAATATGATTTTCAAATTGATTCTATTCGAAAATAGACAATGTTTTGGTAAATTTACAGAACGGTCATTTAATAATAATGAAAAATGGAAAGCAAAAACCAAAAGGAAAATACCTTTAAAATAGTTTAAAAAAAATCGGCTGAAATTTGTAAAACCTCAAGAAATAAAAAAAAAATCTTTAAGCTACACTTTCTTCCCATCTTAATAATCCTTTATTTAATTTAATGTTTTTTAAAAAACTTCAAAAAGCACAACAACACACAAATTTTTTGAATATAATATTTTCTAATTTGTTTTCTTTTACTTTTAAGTTTGAAATCTTTAAATCGTACTTAAAAGTTTCTTTTATATTTTACTTTCAAAATGAAATGAATCGCGGAGAAACTAGTACACGTACCAAAACGGTACACATACCAAATTTTGAAATTTGTCTGAAAATTTTTTCTCTATTGCCATTCTAGTACTAGTAATTCTATGATAAAAAATAATAAGTTAATTTATTAAAATAAATAAAGGCCAAAAAATAATGCCGCTTCAATGCTACGCTTGTTTTATTGCTACGCGCGCGGTGCTACATGCAGATTTTTGTAAATTATAATGGCGCGACAACTACACGCTTGACGTTTAATAATAACATAAACAAAAGTAAACAAAAAGTATTTACAAAGTTTATAAGTGAAAAAATTTTGAAAAAATTAAAATGGATAGAGATTTTGAAGACTTCTTCGATATTATCTTGGCCGTTATATGTGCATATAATGCATATAAATATTCAAAACGGCTAGCAAGTGGCCAACGTCGATTTGGTGTGAGAGAATTGTATGCTGATCGAGAAATGAATGGATTTTTTGAGTTTCGAGCTGCTAAAAAATAAGGATCCTGATCAATTTTTTAAATCGATTAGGATGAGTAGCCAAACTTATGACGTGTTACTTAATCTACTTCGTGAAAAACTGGAGAAATTTTCAATGAGAAAGCCTATATCTCCAGAATGTAGGCTCTTCTTAACACTCATGTAAGAATTTATATATATGTATAATCATTTAACAGAAAGCTAAACTCATAAAAATAAATTACTAAACTTTTTAGATATCTTGCTCATGGTGAAAGTAGACAGTTCTTGTCTCTGACGTTCAAGATGGGTGTAAGTACAATAAGAAATATCATCATGGAAACTTGCGATGCTATTTGGGATAATCTGGCGGAAATTTATATATCTTCACCGAATATGGATGAATGGGAACGAATAAGTCAAGACTTCGAAAATATTTGGAATTTTCCAAATTGCGTTGGTGCTGTTGATGGGAAGCACATTGCAATAATTTGTACCCCCAATTCAGGCTCTATGTATTATAATTATAAAGGTAAGTGCTACTAGTATTTTTAATATTATTATAAAAAATTATTTTTTGAAGGTGGATATAGTATTATATTATTAGCCGCATGTGATGCCAACTACACATTTACAGCTCTCGATATAGGAGCATATGGCAGCCAGAGTGACGGTGGAGTTTTTAAATTTTCAAAGTTTGGCAAGGCTCTCATGGAAGGAAACTTGCAGTTACCAAAAGAAAAAAACCTAAAAAATACAAACAAAAAGTTTCCATATTTCTTTGTTGGAGATGCAGCGTTCCCATTAAAATCGTATTTAATGAGACCGTACCCAGGCAGGTTCCTAGATGAAAAGAAGGATTATTTTAATGCGCGTTTATCGAGAGCTCGTCGAACTATTGAAAATGCTTTTGGGATTTTAACGGCCCGATGGCGTATTCTATTAAGCTCATTAAATATGAGCCAAAGAGTCAGCTGAAAAAATTGTTAAAGCCACTGTGGTGCTTCACAATTTTTTAAAAATGACAGATGGAACGTACTGCCCGATGGAATTGGTAGACAATTATAATGGAGATGCAGTTATTGAAGGTTTGTAAACACTAAATATTCTTAATAAATAATAGTTATTTTTGAAAATAATATTCATTTTTTTAAAGGTTTATGGAGAAGAGAGATTCAATCCCTGCAAAGTTGTTTAACTTTATCATCAAATAATGCACCTAGGAGAGCTTTCCAACTGAGAGAAGAATTATTAGAACATATTTTTTTGCATAAAATTTAAACTAATTTTAATATATCTCTTAAATGTCTACAATCTTATTTGTAGACATTTTAGACAACTAGTCTAAACTTGTACAAATCTTATTGAAGGAAAAAACTGAATAATGTATTTTGTATTTAATGAAAATTTTATTTAATTTTAGTAAATATTATTTATTTTTTTGGTTTAATTAAAAAAAATCCATTTTAAACAAAAAAATTTTAATTCTTTTATAAAATAAAATTATATAAAAAACATAACAAAAAAATTTTTAAATTAAGTAAAATTATTAAGTTAAAACAAGTAACAAATAAATTATGTACAAAATAAATAAAAACATAACAAAAAATATTCATTTAAAATAAAATAATATCTTATAAAAAACGTATAAAATATGCATTTTCAAATTAAGTGTTATAAGCTCCATTTAACTAATATCTAAAAGAGAAAATCTAATTTAAAAAAATTTGTAAAAAAGGTAAATTTATTGCATTAAAAAATTGGAATACTTAGCCTGTACGTCATTTAAGATTGATAGCCTCACTTCGTCCCTTAAGTTAAGGGGAAATTTTTTCAGCTTGGCTACCAATAACTTTACAAACCCGTCCATTTCCTCGTCTTCTTCAACATTTGTTGTTGAACTGAACCGCTTTTCCATAATATTTTCAACTTTTTGCAAAAAGTTGGAAAAGCCTTCATCCACGCTGTCTTGGTTATTTCTTTTCCTTTTTTGTGGTGGTGTTGGTGTTGATGTCGGTGTTGGCGTTGGAAGAATTTCTTCAGGTGAAAATTCGATTATACTTTCTGTTTCCAATATTGGTGTTTCTTCAACATACATTGAATTTTCACCTGGAGATATTCTTCCAACACCAACGCTGATAGTATTTACACTTTGTACCTCCTCTGCTGTTGACGAAGCTGCTTCAATATTAGAAATGGTCCTAAAAAATTTTATTATTAAATTACATATTTAAAACAGTTGTTATATTTTATATATGCATACCTACCTAATCTAATACGTATGTATGCACATATAATGTTTATATAAATAATTATTAATATTTTATTATTTACCTTCGATGAGGGTTCATATGCTCTTTCAAAAAGAGCATGCTGTGGAAATATTTCCATCGTGGCATATCGTCTCCCCCACTTCCTGACTTGGTTTCTGTTTTTATTTTTAGAAGATCCCGCCCAAAAGCATATCGCAGGCTCTTCCACCTGATTTGACACTCCTCGGCTAAAAATAATTTAATAATTTAATATATAAAATAATACTTACATAATATATAAAATATAATACTTTATATTGAATTTTGAGTTTTTAACTGCTTTAACTGATTCCTTGTTTTCTTTTTGATTGTTGTTTTTTTTTTATTTTTGACATACACTTTGCGTTGCTACAACTTTGCTATATCATTCTAACTTGTTCCATTTAAACCTATGTATTCTACTTTAAATGTCATCGCGCCCATTATATTTTGGCCTTAAGGGTTGTTGAAGAGACCTTAAATTGATTTGTCATTTTATCAGACGTCAAAATTTGGAAGTGTTCCATATTCATTTGCCAAAATTTTCACAAACAATTCTTTGAGTCTATCAGTTTAATTTGGATTTCCATGGTTTCCCCCATTTGAAAAATTAAAATAGAATTAATCAAGTTAGAAATATTACTGACATTCTGGATTTCTGATTATTTATATTAAAAAGAATTCGAAGAATTAAAATACAGCACTCACTAAGCTTATGGAAAATACTCTTTAAAATAGGGTAATAGAAACAGTTTTTGAAAGTAAACAAGGTATTTTGAAAATTTAATTACGCAATTACTACTATTAGATATGTGCAAAATTGGATATTTTAAAATATATTAAGTTCTTTTAAAAAGAAAAACTAAAATCCCTTAACAAAATATATTAAATTTTTGGCTTCGTAAATCTTGTGTAAAATAAATTTCTAAAAATTGCATGAAATGTGAAAATTTTTAAATTAAGGGTATTTTGGTTCATATAAATACGCATTTTAATAGGTAAAAAGTCTATAATAAGCTAATTTGAATGTATTTAAAATGATATGTATTAATATTTTTAAATACTTTTAGTTTATTTTATTTCAATTGGATCTTAACGACAATCAAATTTTAGAGAGCTAGATCGCATTGCATAGATGAATATACTAAAATTAAGTTTATTTTATTTTAAAATTATCGTAAGTAGATTTAAAATTAATAAATTTAATTGATG
Organism: Dolichopus griseipennis; assembly: GCA_963082915.1. Classification (NCBI taxonomy): domain Eukaryota; kingdom Metazoa; phylum Arthropoda; class Insecta; order Diptera; family Dolichopodidae; genus Dolichopus; species Dolichopus griseipennis. The sequence goes on along the minus strand of OY720441.1, from coordinate 260,961,330 downwards.
TTATATATTTTTTCAGGGTTAACATCTCAATTACCGCAGAGATAGAGTTTTAATGTAAAATATACCAAAATCAAAAGTACTTTTCTTTTGCTCTGAATGGATGAAAGTCACCGCCATATTGTAGTTTTAATTGAATCTTTGTATTCGTATCTGAAAGAAAATGAACGCTAGATCTCAAATTTTTGATTTGACAATTGATAGATCTGGAAGACAGTTAGATGAAGTTGTAGCTAGTATTTTTCATACTGTTCTTTTTCATCGTTGTCTTGGAAAGTTTATGTATACTGGTGATATTACTTATTCAATTGGTACGGTAGGTTATACAGATATTGATTGTGATTTTATAGATTTTACGTATGTTTGCTGTTCGTCAGAAACTTTAAATCGTACTGTTAAAAATGCCATAAATGTGTTCAGTGAAAAACTTCGAAGTAATGATAGTTCTGGATCAGGGCAAATAAGTTTAGAATTTTTTCAAAAAAAAAAAAGCCGTTGGCCTTTTCAAGCTGAAAGCATTTCCTGGGAGGTGTGGACAGTTCGCTTAGACTTAATTAAATATGAAAATGAAGAAGATAAGCAAAGATGTCGAGAAACAGTCAGTGATTTGTTAACGGAAAAAATTATATACATTACAGAAATAATGAATAGACATGAATATGTGCCTAAAATGCCAAACCAAAGCGAACTTGATTTAATTTTCGACACATCTTTTCCCGATATTCAACCATATTTATTTAAATTTGATTACATAATATCTGGGAATTCTGTACCTTCAGTCGGTAATACTATGAAAAAAATTATTAAAGAAACTCTTTCATTGTGATAAATGCTCAAAATATAAAGGATTTTTACATTTGCGTGCACTTTCAGAAGACGGGTAGTAATTACGAGTATTACCGATCACTGCACAATATAAATACATAGTTTTAAAATTTTTAAAATTGCAATTTTTTTATCAAACAAAAAACGGTTCGTTTTGCTTATCTTTCGTTTGAAAATTTTAATATGGATATGACTATATATATACCCCTATTTTGGTAAGCGTAGCATACGATGGTTATCGCAAAAGTAATGACTGGCTTATAAGTGATATTGACGTAATGTTGTTAATTTGACGTGAGTTGGCAAAATCATCACATTTGGCTATTCTGGAAGGCTTTTCTTACGAAGTGGTAACGCTTCTAAATTTGAATACCAAGAGGTATCACGTCTAGTTTTTTCTTTTTTAAGACAAAAAATTTGTAATATCTACCAATTTTACAAAATTGATATCAATAAGTCTTCCAGAATTGCCAGACGTGGTAGAGAAGCGCATCACAAAAGTGATGAGCCTATCAGAGTAGGGGAGATAATATAATAAGCTAATATTTTATTAATAAGGAATCAAATAATTTTTTGAATTTAATTTTTGTTTTCTAGAATTATTATCAAAGAATTATTAATATATAAAATTTTTCGTAATATTTTAAAAAATTTTTAAATACATATATATTTGAAAAAAAAGTATTACCAAAAAATTCCTATATGTTTATGTATTAAATGGGTTTTAAGTTGGCCAAGTCAAGTCGTGTTACTAAGATAATTGTGAAATTGCTGTAAAATAATTAGAAAAATAAAATTTAACATGTAATAAATTAAAATTTGTAAATAAAGAATTGTTAAAAAGTTTAGATACTAAGATTTCCTATAAGTTAAGTGTCTGATATTTTATTAGAAAAAAAAACAAACATGCTTTAATTTTTTTTCTTTAGTTTTCAAGTTTAAATAAGAAAGTTTGTGAATCGAGTGAAAATTGATATAACTATAACAATAAAAATCTTTAGAGTAATTCTTTTTTTAAATGGGAAAAAACGGTTTCAAAAATAAGTTAGCTTGCTCTGTCTTAAAAATTGTACAGTAATACTAAAAAGACACCTAGCATTCAAATTCAATGATGATAGAACCTCCAAATTTGATATAAGGGCGTCTCTTTCTATTTCCTTAGTGTCCTTGAAATTTAGGACCAATTGGGGTTGTGAGTCTAGGACCATCCACACTTCCAAAGACCTTAAAGCATATCGGAATGATTAAAATTAGTAACTTAAAATTAAGATAAAACGTTGCAATTTTGTACAAGGGTTAACCAGTATTGAAAGTACGGCGGGGATTGCATATGGATAAAATCAGACCATGGGTTCGATTTCTGGGGCCTTTGATCAGTTCAAGGGCTAACGAACATATATTAAAACAAGTAAAGAAACAGTCAGTCGGTACAACCAAAGATAATGAATACAACTAGATGTGCACAGTCCGTATAAAACAAAAACCTTAAAATTCAAGCTCTTTAAAATAAAAAGAAAGAAATAAAAAAAAAAGCTTAAAGCTTTATACTCTCTTCATTATTAAATTAGAGAACGAAAAAAAAAAAACAGAAACATAATAAAAGCTTTGTTGACTCTATTTTTTTATTAAAAATTTTGAAAAATGAATAAATACGATTTATGAAATTATAATATATCGATGGCTCCAAATTATAACGATGTAAATCTAAAATGATGTTTTAAGAAAAATGAGTTCAAAAGTATTGGAAATATATTTTATTATAACTTTGTTATTTTTTTGAATAAATTAAGAATACAAATTAAAATTGGCGATTTTAAATGTAAAATTGAAAAAACCGTTGAAAAATATTTAAAACAATTTTATTCTGTGATCTTCAAGACTTATGACGTTCTTTACGGCATATTTTTCTTTATTTCTCCTAAAAATGCTAATATAAGAAGGCTTACCTTTGGTTTACATTCTACCTTGTTTTAATTTTGTTTCGTTGTAACTATACTTAAAACCAAAAAAATATTATTTATAAGAAATTTAATTATAAAAAATTAACAAGTAAAAAAAAACTAGGAAGAGTGTAGTAGAGTAGACTGTGTCAACTCTGGGATACCCGTATGACCGTAACATATACATTATATCATCCGGTTAATTACTTTTGGCAAAATTTCAAACATTCAGCTTTATTAGGTGTAGAGTAATGCTCATATAAAAGAAGGAGTTGTATGGCAGCTACTCGAACCCTTTGCAGTAGACCAACCCAATTTTGCAGTAACTTTGGCCATTACACTAAACTATTTTTGGCAAAATTTCAGACACCCAGCTTCATTTGGTGTAGTGTAATCCTCATATAAAAAAAGGAGTTGTATGGCAGCTACTCGAACCCTCAGAAGTAGACCAACTAAATTTTGCAGTAACTTTGGCCATTACACTAAACTATTTTTTGCAAAATTTCAGACACCGAGCTTCATCAGGTGTAGTGTAAAGCTCATATAAAAGAAGGAGTTGTATGGCAGCTACTCGAACCCTCTGCAGTAGACCAACCAAATTTTGCAGTAACTTTGGCCATTATACTAAACTACTTTTGGCAAAATTTCAGACACGCAGCTTCCATAGGTATAGAGTAATGCTCATATAAAATTAGAAGTTGTATGGCAGGTACTCGAACCCGTGGACCAAAATGGCTGAATTTAAAACTCGATTCCGTTTTTTGCATAAAAACGAATTTGTGAAAATTTCATAATCCTAGCTCCTTTACTTTTTGAGTTATCGTGATGACGGACGGACGGACAGACGGACGGACATACATAGCTAAATCGATTTATTTTTCGATTCTGATCCGATCCATACACTTGAGTCTATATCTACCCTCCCTCCTTCTCTGCGTCACAAACGTAATGGCAAATTTATTATACCCTTGGACTATATAGTCATACGGGTATAAATATGAATTTACTTATATCTAAGACAAATATTTTAATCGTCATATCAAACTTGACTTGTTGTTGTTGTTTGGATGGGGGGGAGAGCAAGTCTCCCTTACACCTAGGCCTTGCGGCCCGTTGTGCACCCCTGCTCTCAGAGTCGCTCGTAATAATTACAGCTCCTCATTGAGCCATTCTATTCCCTTAATGAAGCTCAGCAGTTTACCTTGGTCTAACTCCCTTACCGTGCTGAAGTCATCCCAGTACGTTCTTCCTAAGGTTCTCAATCTTAGGCTTTCTAGTGTTACGCATTGGCATAGGACGTGGAGAACTGTTTCGTCTTCACTTCCACAGCCTCTGCATATACTCGTGGTTGCCCTACCTATTTTTGCTGCATGTGCTCTGAGCATTAGGTGGCCCGTACTTATCCCCGTAATTAGTCTAAGATCCTCCCTTTTTAATTTCAGGATCTTTTTCGTTTTCTTGCTATTTGTACCTCCCCAGAAACTCTTGGTGTGAGTTGAGCCTGTGGAGTTTAGCCATTGTTCATTTGCTTGGGTCTTAGCCCAGTGTCTTGTGAACCGTTTCACCTCTACGTGTGAGAGCCCTATCGGTTCTATATCTGTCCTATGTTCTCTTATAGAACTTTTCGCAATCTCATCTGCTCTTTCATTGCCGGGGAAGCCTGAGTGGGCTGGGATCCAGTGCAGTCTAACTGCATTGAATTCCCCCAGTTTATTCAGGGCTTCCCAGCATCCCAGTGTGGCTTTCGATCTATGTAGACTACCTTCCATTATGTTTATAATGGATTTGCAGTCAGTATAGATATTTATCATTTTACCTCTAATTCTTCTTTGTAGCAATTCTTCTACTGCTTTCTCTATAGCAGTTGCTTCTAGTTGACGGACCGTCGCATGGCTTGCCATTGGTTTAGCAACCCTTATAGCTGGTTCGTCGCATATTATCCCTATACCACAGCGGTTATGTTTTTTAGCCGCGTCGGTATAGATGTCTATTGTATTCGGTCGGATACTATTATTGATACGGCTTATTTCTGTTTCTGTATCAAATTTTCCATCTAGCCTGAGTTCCCCTGCCATATCATCACTGATTGAAAGAGGGCTCGTGGCCAGGTTCATTATGCCGCCCAAGTTATTTGCTTGGGTCATAATTTCTTTGTGCCCGTATTGGTTATCAAGATTTATCCAGTTACCTGTCATGTAAAGCCGAAGAGCTGTATCTATCGCTCTCCTCTTTACCTCTATTTCAATTGGTTCTATATCCAATATTGTCTCCATGGCCTTGGTTGATGTGGTTCTAATGGAACCAGTGATCCCCAAGCAGCCTTGGCGCTGTGCTTGTGTCAATATTTTTATATATCTTTTCTTTTTGATGGCCGGCCACCAAACCAACGCCCCGTATGTTATCATAGGTCTTATAACACACGTGTATATCCATGTCATTATACTAGGCGATAAGCCCCAGGTTTTGCCGACCGCATTTCTGCAGCCCCACAGGGCTCTTATCGCTTTTTCTTTCTTTTCACTCAGGTGTTTACCCCATCTGAGTTTTTCGTCGAGATATATACCGAGGTATTTGACGTGTTTAGAAAATTCCAACACGTCAGTACCTATTCTCGGTGCTATTGGGTAAATTACTTCTCTTTTCCTATTGAATAGGCATATTTCTGTCTTACTAGCATTTAGTTTCAGACCGTTTTCGACCGCCCATATCGATGTTTTATCGATTGCGGACTGCAGTTTGTATGTTGTTCTATTAATCTCCTTTTCGGTGATCAATATTACAACATCATCTGCGTAACATATTACCTTGACTTCCTCCGATATCAGTTTTTGGAGCAGGTCATCTATGACTATTAACCATAGTAGTGGTGAAAGTATTCCCCCTTGAGGAGTCCCTCTTGATACCACCTTGCTTTTAGTGGCCGACCCATAGGTTGATGATATCACCCTGTTACTTAGCATTTCGTTGACCCACTCAGTGAGTATTTCATCGATACCTCTGCTTTTAAGGTTATCGATTATATTTTTGGTTCTCACGTTGTTGAAGGCTCCCTCTATGTCGATAAAACAACCGAGTGTTACCTTCCCCTTGTTGAAACCTTCTTCAATTGTTTGTACGACCTCATGCAAGGCCGTATCTACCGATTTGCCTTTGATATAGGCGTGTTGATTTATGGATAATCTAGGATTTAGCTGGTTTCTTATTTCCAGCTCTATTATCTTTTCGAGTCCTTTTAAGAGGAATGACGTTAAGCTTATTGGCCTATATGCGTTTGCTTTATTGTAGCTTATCTTATTAGGTTTGGGTAGAAAGATTACCTTCGACTCTTTCCACTTACACGGCGTATAGCTTAATCTTATGCAACCTTTGTAGATTGCTTTGATTTTTCTCTTTAGGAGACTTAAGCCTTCCTGAATCTGTTTCGGGTAAAGGTTATCTGGCCCTGGTGATTTGTACGGGTCAAATGAATTCAGTGCCCATGTAACCTTCTTATCTGTTATCAGTAGATCGATTTTCCGTTCGAGATCATCTACTGGTCTATCTCTAGTGTTCGTGATTGTCATTTCTTCCTGTGAGGTCTCGCTAATTAGTTCGTCCTCAGGGAAGTTCTTTGTCATAAGGATATCAAGGGACTCTTCCATTGTCAAAGACATGGTTCCGTTGTCCCTTTCAATCAGTTCAGCTTGTGAGTGGCCTTTGGACAGTATTTTCCTAAGTCTTGAGGCTTCACTAGTTTTTTCTATCTGCTCTGTGTAATCTCTCCAGAGCTTTCGTTTCGCAGATCTGCATTCTGATTTGTACTTCCTCAGTGCAGTCTTGTATTCTAGCCAGTGAGTTTCTCTATTAGTACTCATGGCTTTGTTATATAACCTACGCGTATGGCTTCTGATTTCCATCAGATTGCCATTCATCCATTTGTGTTTGAATTTATTTGACAGCCTTATTTCGGGGCATGCCCTTTCAAAAGCGACTCGCATAGCCGAGGTAATATTCTCGACTTCTTTGTCTATGTCCCCACACGAGTTTATACGGTGGTAAGATTGTTCTTGGTTCAGCCTTAGTGTATTTCTAAGGGCCGATCTGTACTCATTCCAATCCGTTTTTCTTGGATTTCTAAAGCGTTGTTCGTTTGTGACCTTAATTTCAAGGTCCATTCTGATGTGACGATGGTCCGAAAGGGATATCGTATTCGAGACATGCCAGTTTTTTATGGATTTATTCAGTACAATATCTGTTAAACTTATATCTAAAACCTCCCTGCGATTCTTATTAATAAAGGTAGGTCTATTACCTCTATTAAGAATTGTCAGGTTGGTTGTACTAATATATTCTAAAAGATGTTTACCTCTATTGTTGACGTTGGTGCTGCCCCACAACGTGTTGTGGGCGTTAGCATCACATCCTACAATTAGGTGTAAACCATTTAATTCTGAGTAGCTTACCAGATTCCTGAGTTCCGGTGTTGGTGGGTACTCTTCTTCATAAGGCAGGTATCCCGAAGCCAGGATAACTGTCTTCTTCACTCCCTCAATAGCCTCTTCTATTTGGATGGCTACTAAATCTTTACTGTTAAGCTGTGGAATAGAGATAGCTTTAAGTAATTTTCTTATAACAATAATACACACCCTTGGCCTACCGTTATTTATCTTGTAGAAACACTCAAAGTGTTTTCTACTCCATCCAGTAGGATGATCATTAGCCGTGCTTGGCTCTTGGATTAGAGCCACGGCTAAATTTTCCCTCAGCATCCTTTCTGCTACTATTTCTGTAGCGGAGATGCTTCGGTGCAGGTTGGCTTGTATGATTTTAATAGCCTTCCCTGCCATTCACTCTGGGAGAAGTTATTGAGGTGGAGTTGTAACTTCCTCCCTTCTCCCACTTACCCTGCCCACGTTGGAAGTGTTCGGATCAGGAGATGTGGTCTCCTTTTCCTCTACACTTCGTTCCGTAGGAATGGTTTCTGGTTCCGCCAAGAAGGATCCCGGTTCAGATGTTTCCGTGAAGGAATTCATTGACCGGGTTTCCTCTAGGTCGGAATCTTCTTCCATGGCTTTATCGGCCATGTTTTCCTCGGTGTCTTTTGACTCCGGTTTGACTTCGGGGTCGGCGAGGTCGGCTTCTATCGCCAGTCGAGAAAGCTGCTCAACTACCTCGCCCCCCGCATCTTCCGGAGGTGTATCGCCTCCCTTTCTTTTTATCGTGACCACGCGCAGTCTCCTACATAAGTAGTTGATCTGCCCGTTCACTGTTTCCAACCTTTGGTAATCTGTCAACGGTACTCCAAGGAGTAACCATTGACCTTCCGCCGGTCTTACCTCGCGCTTCAGGACCCTCCACTTGTCCGCGCCCAACTTCAGCGATCTTGAGTTGAGGATGAAAATTCTCCTCAAAACAATCTCAGGATCGCTGACGTCTCCTCTGATCCACACATGAACCCTTTCCAGCTTTGGTAGGTGTGCTTTCTCTACGCACCGTAGGTTGGCACCCGGCCAAAGCTGGGAGTGCTCATGTATGGTCTTTTTCAACCAACTCGCCGAACAGGCGTCCACACTTGTAATCTTGAAGATGTTGGAGTCCCACAGACTCCAACTAAAGATTGGTATGACCGCCTGTTCGTCGCTCATCGCCTTCTCCGCCTCTTCCATAATCCAAACTTCAAGGCTTTCTCGTAGAAGAGTCCTGTTGGACTCTTCTACGATTTGCCCGTCCATTCGGCTATGGTCGATTATGGCCAACTTTAACTCCTCAGCTACGGCCACTTGGCTGTAGCTGAGGGGTTTCTTTTTCCCTACCGGGGTAGGGTCATCCTCTGATCTAGGCCTCTTCCTGCCTATACCTTTCTCACCAGATGTGCTAGGTAATCCAGCTCCTACCGACGATGGGGCAACCATTGGCACTGTCCTACTAGGCGTTTTACCGCCGTCGGAGAGTGCCTCCGGATTGTTCCCATCGCCCTTCGGCGCTTTCAAGCCAGACACGCCAGTCCTCCTGACTGACGTGCCTGGTACTCCCGCAACTCCCAGACCCAGTGGGGCAACTTTTGGTACTGTCCTACTAGGCGTTTTACCGCCGTCGGATAGTACCTCCAGATTGCTTCCACCACTCTTCGGTGCGTTTGTCCCTTGCACAATCTTACTCACTCCTGTCGAGCTTGGCACTACAACAACTCCCAGACCTAGTGGGGCAACTTTTGGCACTATCCTACTAGGCGTTTTATCGCCGTCGGAGAGTGCTTCCGGATTGCTTCCACTACACTGCGGTGTTTTCATGCCTTGCACGACCACACTTTCTTTCCTAGGCTTAGGAGCAACCTTTGGTACCATCTTGGGCGTTTTACCGCTTGCAGATGTTACTTTCGGGTTGGTCCCGCTTCGGATTTTCATTGATGCCAGCGATTTGCTGGCATCTTTCATTGTGGCTCCGGTTTTAGGGTGGGTAGCCTGGGGTTGGGTCAGCTCTTTTCTCATTTCGAGAAGAGCGCTGATCGTCTCCTCCGACTTCCCCTCCTGCCTCCATTGCCTCGTTAATTTCTTAGCCATGGCGTTAAGCTTGCGCCTAACGACTTGGAAAGAAGATTCGTTAGTATAATCAGTTTCAAAAATCAAAGAATTACCTGTATTTCGCGCCGGGTTTGTTACCATAGTATCGTCTGCTGGCGACCTCTCCCCTGTTAGGGGGCCAGGCCCGCCGGTGGCCGCAGATTCCACCGACGTTTGACTTAATATCCTAAGTCGTTCTTCTTCCTTATCCTTTTCCATTCTTCATCTTTGGGGGTTGGGGCTCCTTTATGCTTTTCCTTCCTCCCCCCAGAACCTTGTCAGTATGGTTGAACCTACCGGAGTCATTGACTCCACTGACCTTGCTTCTGGGGATCACGGGTCGTACTTAAGCCAACTCCGCCTCTGGTGAGGTGAGCCCCGTTGGGAGTCGGCTGGAGAGACACGTCACTCTTGGCATTGCTCCGCCGTACCAAGAGAAGGCTGATAAAACTGGTTGTCGCCACTTAACCAGAGTCCGCATACTAGCGACTAAGCATCCCCTTAGCCATGCAGCCCTCGGCGTATGCTGTTCCACCTTGACTTGAGACGTCTGTCGTTAGCCCTTGGATAATACCTGACTAGGGTTCCAGTATACTCAGACTTGCCGTGAGACATGACCACGGACGCAAATCCGACTATACCGGAGCCCATGTTTGCCTTTGTATCATCCAAAGTTACCGGGGTCCACCGCGGGGAGGTGACAGTACGTTTTTGGACACATAAGAGTCCTTACTGCAGATTTTATTCTATAGTAAGAACCCTTAACCCAAACTTGACTTACGTCGTTATTTTTTGGAGCCATCGAATGAGTATATGATCTTTTAAATTCAGAAAATAGAAATCTAATAAAGAAAAAAATTAAATTTCTTGTATGTAAAATTTCTTGCATATGAATAAAATAAAAATCTATTAAACTTCATTCAACAATAATATTTAATACATGTATACATATCGCATTCATATACATGCTTACAAAAAAAAATGCAAATAAAAAATTCTTTGTCAAATTATCTTCTTTCACAGCGTACAATATTTCAGGCCATGACATAAAATTATTTGAATGTATTAGTGAATACATTCAAACAAAATGAGAGTGAGTCTCGAAAAAAAATTTTTTTTTTGTTTTTTAATTTTTTGGAAAAATATAAAAATTTTTATGATTTTAACCATATTTTCTTTTAAACTTTTCTTTATTAAATATTTCCCTAAACACTCTGAATTTTACAAAAAAATAAAATTTGGAGTTTTTTTTAAAACATATCAAAAATTCAGCTATGAACTCAAAATTTTTAATATGTTTTCCTAAAAAAATATTTTTAAATTTTTTCCGTGCATTTCATAACGTAGCCATTTTGATACTGTCAAAAAATAATGAGAGTACACAAGAGTAAAAATTTTAAATAATTTTAGAAAACCTAACCTAACTTCAAAAGCTTTATAATAATCTGTGATGTAATTTTGGTAGGTAAATTGGTTTTAATATCGAGTTTTTATATTTTTAATTTTAATAAAAATATATAAATTATATATCAAAATAAACTTTGAAGTTTTCTCTTTATGCTTATAAAAAAATTAAATTTCAAATCGTATTTTTCAGCATAAAATGAAAGAATTCAAAATTTTATACCCGTTCTTAGCATCATTCAACCATATTTCTGGGTAGGCAATATTTATTTGTTTGTATACAGTTTTAAACAGTAAAAAAAAAAAAAGTGCGTGCAAAAAATAGCCGTACTTTAATAGATAGTTTTAAAGCTCTTTTTAAAATTTTAAATTAAATTTTTTAAGTATATTAAGATTAACATTTTGCAATTTTTTAATAAATTATGATTTTAAAATGTTCTGTTTCTGGCTGTTAAATTATGATTCTTGCTCGATTAAAGTTTCATATTTTAAATTTCCAAAATTACGGATAAGCGCTTTTTTAAAAATTACGGACCTGATTGGCAGGTCTTGCTGGTTAATAAATAAGAATGGGTGGTTTACAGGGTTACCAACTTGATCTTTTTCACCCGAAGACTTCGAGTTTGGAATGCTAACTTCGGGTCTTCGGGTTGGACACTAATTTCTTCGGGTTTGCAAAAATATTTTGAAAATTTAATTGAAAACCTTATTATTATTAACTATGAAACTGAAAATTAAAATTTTTATAAAGATAGTTTTTAAATTTTATGTCCAAACCTTTACTATTATTAGAAAATCCAAACGTTACTGCAACGGAATTGCATGATATAATGTCATCCTTAAAACAAAATTTAGAAAAACGTATTGTGAATAAATTTTTTGGTTCCACAGCACAAAAATGTTTACCTAAACAAAGAGCTTACGAAATTTTATAACTTTGAAGATAGTCCTTTTAAATATTTAGCATGTTTAAATCTAAAAAATCAACTTACTTTTAACTCAATTTTAAAAACTTGTGAAGTTTTAAATTTAAAAGTTGACGAAGATAAAATATATGATGAGATTATTGCTATTAACCAAATTCTTCCAAATATTAGAATTTGTGGAAATGAATCAAATGATGTATTTCGGTTATGGGTTAAAATATTTCAGTCGACTGATGAAATTAATGAAATGAAAAAAATTATGTCCAAAGTTTTAAGCATTCCGGTAAGCAACGCATTTATTGAAAGGATTTTTTCAATAATGAATTCAGTTTGGAGAGCTGATAGAAATAAAATGCGAATAGCGCTTATTAAAAGTGAACTATGTACAAGAATTAACTTTGACATGAAATGCGAAGATTTTCTTATATATTTAAAAGCTTTAGAAGAAAAAAATTTACTTCAATGTTCCTTAAAAAGCTCAAAATATAATTTTAAAAACTAATGTTGACATTATATTAATATTAATTTTGTTAATTAATGAAATAGAAAGTTCCTAATTTTTTTTTATTATGTTTTATTGATTTAAAATAAAAGAATTTCGTTTTGTAATCATGTGTATTTATTATTATATTATATCTTCGCGTCTAAACATAATTGCTTCGGGTCTGATTAGTTCCGAAGTTGGTAACCCTGCTGGTTTATAAGAATGCGAATAATGTCATTTTATATTTTTTGAAAAATGATAACTATTTCGGATGTGAAATTAAGTATGGAGTTATAATTGATAATAGTTTGCAAGTTGCATGCTTCTCAGGCCTTGCAAAAAAACCAGCCAAAACTTTTAAAAATATTTTATCGAATTATATGAAACTAGCCTTTTTATCTCAGCGAAAAACTTTAATATCGTATTTTATATTATTTACAGATAAAAATATTTTTTATATACAATTTATTTCACAATATTATTTTTACATAAACTCTTTTTTGGTTTTTTAAATTTAATTTGCTGTGTTACTTTCCAATTCAATATTTTTATTTAAACTAATTTTGTCGATTTATGTATTGCCAACACTGTAGAATATTAATAAAATTATCACTCTCATTGAAAGCTTAGTAAGAAGCTTTTAAAAAAAGTAAAATATATGGAAGGTATTTTTCAAAAAAGAATTTCTGAATTAAAATATTAAAATTTTTTATATTTGAATATGTTATAAAAATTTTAAAAGACTGAATTTTACGGTCATCTTTGAACGAAATTAAAAAAGTTGCAAATTTGTGAGTTATTATAATTTTAAAATCAGCCGTCGAGATAAAGCTCCCTATTCCCATAAGACTACGTGTTAAATCAGCCGTCGAGACATCTTTTTCTCTCTGAGTGTCATAGCCTGAAATATTGTACGTCTTGGATTTAACCATAGCGTACAATATTTCAGGCCATGACATAAAATTATTTGAATGTATTAGTGAATACATTCAAACAAAATGAGAGTGAGTCTCGAAAAAAAATTTTTTTTTTGTTTTGTAATTTTTTAGAAAAAAATAAAAATTTTTATGATTTTAACCATATTTTCTTTTAGACTTTTCTTTATTAAATATTTCCCTAAACACTCTGAATTTTATATAAAAATAAAATTTGGAGTTTTTTTTAAAACATATCAAAAATTCAGCTATGAACTCAAAATTTTTAATATGTTTTTCTAAAAAAATATTTTTCAGTTTTTTCCGTGTCAAAATGGCTACGTTATGAAATGTAGCCATTTTGATACTGTCAAAAAATAATGAGAGTACACAAGAGTAAAAATTTTAAATAATTTTAGAAAACCTAACCTAACTTCAAAAGCTTTATAATAATCTGTGATGTAATTTTGGTAGGTAAATTGGTTTTAATATCGAGTTTTTATATTTTTAATTTTAATAAAAATATATAAATTATATATCAAAATAAACTTTGAAGTTTTCTCTTTATGCTCATAACAAAATTAAATTTCAAAACGTATTTTCAGCATAAAATTAAAGAATTCAAAATTTTATACCGTTCTTAGCATCATTCAACCATATTTCTGGGTAGGCAATATTTATTTGTTTGTATACAGTTTTAAACAGTAAAAAAAAAAAAAGTGCGTGCAAAAAATAGCCGTACTTTAATAGATAGTTTTTAAAGCTCTTTTTAAAATTTTAAATTAAATTTTTTAAGTATATTAAGATTAACATTTTGCAATTTTTTAATAAATTATGATTTTAAAATGTTCTGTTTCTGGCTGTTAAATTAAGATTCTTGCACGATTAAAGTTTCATATTTTAAATTTCCAAAATTACGGATAAGCGCTTTTTTAAAAATTACGGACCTGATTGGCAGGTCTTGCTGGTGAATAAATAAGAATGTCTGGTTTATAAGAATGCAAATAATGTCATTTTATATATTTTGAAAAATGATAACTATTTCGGATGTGAAATTAAGTATGGAATTATAATTGATAATAGTTTGCAAGTTGCATGCTTCTCAGGCTTTGCAAAAAAAACCACCCAAAACTTAAAATATTTTATCGGAATATATGAAACTAGCCTTTTGGTCTCAGCTAAAAACTTTAATTTTATCGTATTTTATAATATTTACAGATAAAAATATTTTTTATATACAATTTATTTCACAATATTATTTTTACATAAACTCTTTTTTGGTTTTTTAAATTTAATTTGCTATGTTACTTTCCAATTCAATATTTTTATTTAAACTAGTTTTGTCGATTTATGTATTGCCAACACTGTAGAATATTAATAAAATTATCACTCTCATTGAAAGCTTAGTAAGAAGCTTTTAAAAAAAGTAAAATTTATGGAAGGTATTTTTCAAAAAAGAATTTCTGAATTAAAATATTAAAATTTTTTATATTTGAATATGTTATAAAAATGTTAAAAGACTGAATTTTACGGTCATCTTTGAACGAAATTAAAAAAGTTGCAAATTTGTGAGTTATTATAATTTTAAATCAGCCGTCGAGATAAAGCTCCCTATTCCCATAAGACTACGTGTTAAATCAGCCGTCGAGACATCTTTTTCTCTCTGAGTGTCATAGCCTGAAATATTGTACGTCTTGTCTTCTTTAAATCTTTATACTATAGTTAATCGACAGTCACGTGACATATTTATATTTTTAACTCTCTTAAAAGCTTTTTAAAATTTTAACGTGTATGAATGTGTGATGATATTAGACCCATATTAGGGTTTTATTTTTTAAAAAATGTTTTATATGAGAGTGCACATCTAGTTGTATTCATTATCTTTGGTACAACCGACTTAGAAATACCCTACACGTATTTGGTTCAAATTTAATGAGATATCCATAAGTCATTTTAACACCATAAAAGCTGTTATTATTTTGATCGTAAGACAGCTAACCAAATTAACTTTATAATACTAACAACATTTTCTAATTACACTATCTATTAAAAAATATTACAAATTTTTACTAATTTATTTATTTAAAAATATTAAAAAACAAAAACAAAAAAATTTGAAATAAATGAAAATGTCTTTATTCCAATTCAATTACAAAAGTGAAAAAATTTGAATTGTTAAAATTTGTGATAAAAAGCCTAATATATTTAATAATTCATATTTTTCAATATTGCAATTATTTTAAATTGTTAGTTTATGTACCTTTTAGAAAAGTTATAAACGCAAAATATGCAACAAAATGTACTTCTAAAATACAATTATAAATTTAGAACTTTTCATATAATTCATTTAAATATAAAAATTAATTTAACAAGTACCTTTGAATATAGCTTAAGTATCGTACACAATGTCTTAATTATATATCAGCTTTGGTAATAATTCAATAAAATATATGATATAATGAAAATTAAAAAAAAAAGAATTTAATCGTTTATTAAAAAAATATTTTGTTTTTAATTTAAAAATTTTGTTTAAATTATGGTAAAATTCTTAGCCTTTGAAAAATATAAAAGTGTTAGATAAAAACGGAAATAGGAAAGAACCCTCGTGTTTCAAATTTAAAGTTTCTATCTTCATGAATTTATACGATAAGACGATAAAGTTTTTAATTTTGGGATTTCTTATGAGGCACCTAAACCACCACTACAATTAAGTCTAAATTTTGGGGACAGATAGGAGAAATACATTCTTTAACTTCGAAATTATACTTGTTTGACCTCAAATCGATCAAAAGCTTCTAGAATCCGATCTCATTGTCCGAACTCGACTAGAACCAATTCCCATGGTACTTTCATTACTAGGTAGTAACCTATAGTTTAAATTTCATCAAAATAGCGGAATTGTTTTTTGAGTTATGTTGTTTTTAAGATATATGTTTGTTAGCCCTTGAACTTTTCAAAGGTTCCAGAACCCGAAACCATGGTACGATTTCACCCATATGCAGTCCCCGTCATACTTTCAATACTAGTTAACCCTTGTACACAATTGGCACGTTCTATATTCATTTTAAGTTACTATCCCTGACATCGTAAATGTCTTTGCGACGTCGTGAATACATTGTCGCATGATCGTAAATGTAAACTTAAAAATTTCACATTGTCTCATGATCGTAAATTCATTTTACATTGTGTTCGCGACCCATTTTCACGACGCGTGTTGTTAAATTGAGTATCGAAAATTTTTTGGATACACAAAAAAAAAATTTAAAGTTATTTGAATTTTGGAGTTTTAATTTGAATTTTTGTCAGTTAAGTTTTATTTTTGTGGTCATGGAAACTCTTATTTCTTCACCATAGTCCAATAAATAATTGAAGAAAAATTTTTTAACGAAATTAATATCCATTTTGTCTAAATATTAATTTATACTTTTCAAAGAAAGTTTCTGTAGAAAAAATTTAAATTTTTTGACATTTCATTTTGACGCAATCAGAATTGTAAACAAAATACATTGTATTTTCGACACAATGTGTTCAAAAATTTTTACATTGTGTTATTTTCACATTGTATCAGGTTGAAGTTTTTTTACGACATTTACGATGTCACCCTATTTTTATTAATTTCGATGATAAGCTTTTAAACAATGAGGGGTCTTAGAGGGGTACTGAACCACCACCACTGCGATTAATCCAAAATTAGGGGGACGCGCAGGAAATAATAAAGAACACCCATGAAGCTTCTACATTTGTTTGAAGTTACTATCTTTATTAATTTCGAATATATGCTTTAAGGTCTTCGGAACTTGTGGGTCGAGGACTAGCCACATAGTAGGATAGCCACCAGTACAATTAAGCCAAACTTTCGGGGATACAAAAGAAATTAAAAAAACACTGTTATACCAAAATTAAAACTTCTATATTTATTTCAAGTTACTATCTTTATTAATTTCAAATATATGCTTTAGGGTTCTACCACCAAGACTATTCCAATTCATCCAAAATTTTACGGACTCAAAGCAAATAAGAAAAAACACTTGTGCCCCGAATTTTAAGGTTCTATCTTCTTTGGTTATTCGTTTGGCCTCAATTCGATCAAAAGTTTCTAGAATACGAAATCGTTGTCCGATCTCGATAATTAGCAATCCGCGCGGAACTTTCATTACTAGAAACCTAGAGTTTAGATTTCATCAAAATAGCGTCATTAGTTTTTGAGTTATCGTGTTTTTATACCCTACACCTATAGAATAGGTAAAGTGGTATATTAACTTTGGTATGGTGTTTGTAACCACCTAACAGAAGCGAGCTAGATATGGAAAAATATATATATTTGTGATCAGCGTGACCTCCTGAGTCGATATAGCCATGTCCGTCCGTCCGTAGGCACGTTATCTCAAAAAATAATGGAGCTATCTTGATGAAATTTTAAATGTAGGTTATTAGTAATGAAACTACGGAGGGGATTGCGTACGGTCGAGATTGCACCATGGTTTCGAAGCCTAGAACTTTTTGATCGAATTTAGGCCAAACGAGCATAATTCCGAAAACCAATGAAGATAGAACCTCCAAATTTGAAAACCTAATGCATTTTTTTATCTTCTCTCTTTTTCGCTCATTCTTAAAGATTTTATAAATAAAACGCCTAAATGTATTAAGGTCACATGTCGAGAGGTTAATGCTTAATCTACAAACGCTTAGTCTGTTGGCTGTGAAGGGATATTCCACCCAAAATGCATGGGTATCACAGTTGCCGTGTGGTATTGCCAGACTTGCCGTACAACCTCTGCGGCAGCAATCCAAATATCAATGCTAAAAATTGAAAAAGAACTTAGTTAATTTCATTTCAACGTTCGAATTCTTAACGGAAGATTTCGATAAGTTGAAATGTAAGACTAACGGCTCGGTCACGTTAAACGAGGGTTATGATTCCATCGATAATGATACAAGCGTGGTAATAGGTTTCTCAACAGAAACATGGAAAGCTCACTTGCATCCCGTTAATTTAATTGAATTAAAATCCCCTCTTTCAATTCAGTTCAACGTAAATAATATTACTGACGGACTTATTAATATGGTTTTGAATCTGAGTTCAAAACAATTCTAACGCTATTGTAGCAAATAGTTTAATTGAAAATATAAATAATATTAATAATAACAAAACTAATATTGATAATAATAATTCTAATAATACAAATGGTAGAAATAACGATAGTAATAAAAGTAGTGATATAAATAATATAAGTAGTTATAATATTATTAATGATAGTAACAATAATAATAATGATAATATTCGACGAAATAGTAGCAATAGGAATATTAATGGTTTTTTTTTTTTTTTACGAGGGAATGGAAAGCTCGAAAGCCACCCATTGAAACTGTGCGGTGTTTAGCTGGGTAGTGTATGCTTTTAACACACCAAAACTACACCCTTTTTGAACCAAACTTTAGGAGGGAACCTGTAATACAAATGTCCAGTTTGGTTACAGGGATGAGGATATGGAAGGATTTAGGATTATGGTGGAAGTTATTTGGAATATCTGAATTATTGGGATGGGGAAAATTGGATGGGATATTTAGAAGAAAGATGTTAATGTTCTTCTTAAATTTGGTTAAATCGTACATATATACATTATCAATTTTGGTGAACACATTTGGTGGACGATGGTTCCATAAACGAGATGAGCGCATGACAAACGAATTTCTATAAGCCGTGGTACGCCATCTGGCTAGCTCAACTATGTAGGGATGAGCATCTGTTGCCCTCCTTGTTTCCCGTTGGAAAATCTTGAATGGAGGCATAAGTTGTTTGATTTCTTTAGAACAGGTGTTAGTCCCTACAAGATATCTATAAAACAAGGTAAGGGACCCAACAGTGCGATGATGGCTGAGTGGAGTGAGCGTTGAGTGAAGTGAGCGTCATCATTTATAAGACGAATAGCTCTATTTTGCACTTTATCAAGATATCCCAGCGCCGTAATGGGAGCACCAGCCCAAATATGTCCATTATACTCCATTTTCGGCCTAATATAAGTTTTATAGATGTAAAGGAGATCAGAGGATGAGAAGTAAGTTTTGCAGTGATACAAGAAACCCAAACATTTAGCAGGGTCCTTAGCTACTCCAAAAATATGATTTGACCAAGTCAATTTTTGGTTTAGCTCAATCCCCAAAATGTTCAAGTCTTCCGAATGGTGCAAAGCTTCTCCTTGAAAAGAAAAGGTTCGGAATAGTTGTAGCTATTTTTCGCAAGACTAGACAGCTCAATTCACCCGATTTTGGATTTTAATTAAATCTTTGTTTAATTAACTTATAAAGAAATTTTTTGCTGTTGAACTAATCTGGATTAATCCGCTGTAACATTAATCAGCGGCTATGAAATTCATAGGAAGCAACAAGGGTACTGTCGTCTGCGAAGCTATGGATTGGATTGGAGGTTATTGATAGTAGGTCATTTATAAATATTAGAAAAAGACTGGGGGATGAAAAAGATCCCTAAGGGACACAAGCATTTATTTTGAAATTTTTGGATGAATATCCATCGACACGAACACGAATCGTTCGATTCAAAAGGAAATCCCCAATCCATTTAACGAAAACCCTACCTAGACCTAAAGCCCTGCAATTTGCCAATAAAGCATCATGCCAAGCTCGATCGAAAGCTTTAGAAATATCCAAAGCCACAACATCACCAGAATGGTGAAGACTGATATTAAGCTTTTCGCAAAGGTAGGTCATGAGATCACCGACGGGCTCTGAACCCGTATTGTCGATCATGAAGCAAACCTTTACGATTTAGATATTTCAAAAGCTTATAGTTAATAACTTTTTCCATTACTTTGTATAGGACCGATGTAATCGCAATAGGTCGGTAGTTAGAGAGATCGCTTTTATCGCCTTTTTTAGGAATTGGAAAAACATGTGCAATCTTCCATTGGGTAGGATGAATATCCGAAGTAAAGGAAAGATGGAAAAGGTTGCGCAGAGGTTTTGAAATGGAGGTGTTTTTGAAGATGGTAGTTGTAATACCGTCCGGGCCGGCTGATTTTTTTGTATCAAGATTCTTCAAGATTTTTATCACTGCTCGCGTCCTAAAGTATATTCTACCAAAGAAGCAGTCAACTTCTGGAATATATGGGGGTCTTTGAGTTGATTGAAGCAGTGACGAGTTAGAAGCGAACTGTTTGCCAAACAAATTTGCTTTTTCTTTTAAATCTGATACGATGTGGTTGTTTATATCAACAAGTGGAGGAAAAGAAGACCCGCTATTGTCTTCTTTTAAATTTTTTGCAAAAGTCTAAAAGGATTTGCTATTCTTGGGCATGTGTATTAGTTTACGTTTCAACCTTTGGTTGAACAAGAATTTTTGCTTGCTGATAATTCTCTTGCATCTGTTCCGAACCACTATATAGTTGGCCTTGTAAGCCTCCAAACCACTGTCCCGGTTCTTTTTGAACGCTTCCTCTTTTTTTAAAATGGCTTCTTTGCAAATACGATTAAACCAAGTTTTGGGTTTCCGCTTAATAGATTTCATGGAGTGAGGTATAAATAATCTCATTCCAAGTAGAATAGTTTCACGAATCGCATTTGCAGCGAAGTCAACATTCCTACTGCGGAAGCACAGTGACCAATCAAAGGTTTTGTAAAAATTGTTCAGACCTTCCCAGTTAGCATGGTTATAACGCCATACCAATTTTTGGGAAGGGACTTTTGGTTGGACACCGGGCCTGCCTGGAAGCTTGTATTGACCAAACAGTGATCAGAGCCCCCCAGGGGGCAACCAACTGAAACCACATACTTTTCAGGGTGTGTGGTTAGAAACAGATCCAAGAGGTGACCTTCTTGATCAGCACGGTCAGGGATTCTAGTGGGATTTTAAACAAGTTGAAAAAGGTGAAATAGAGTGGGAAATAATTCAACTTGTTTCCCAATCGAGTTTTGACTCGGAGGAGAGCTACTGGAAAAGTGAAGCCAGTCTTTGTTATGAACATTAAAATCCCCCGCCAGAACAATTTCAGTCTCAGGATAACAATCGAGAATTTCATTAATCTAGTTTGAAAGGTTTTCAATTTCTATATTAATTTTAAGTTACGATTTTTAGTAATTTCGATTATAAGCTTTTAAACCTTCGGAGGTCTAAGAGGGTTACTGAACCACCACTCCAATAGATCCCAAATTGGGGACACACACAAGAAATAGTAAAGAAAAACCTTGTGCCAAATTTGAACATGTTTTCAAGTTGCTATCTTTATTAATTTTAAAGATATGCTTTAAGTTCTTCAGAAATGCATGGCTGGTCTCCGACTCACTACTCCAATAGGGCCCAAATTACAAGGACACTAAGAAAATAGGAAGAGACACCCTGATACCAAATTTGGAGGTTCTATCTTTATTGGTTTCGGAATTATGCCAGTTTGGCCTAAATTCGATCAAAACTTTCTAGGTTCCGGAGCCATAGTCCAGTCTCGATCGTACGCAATCCCCGCCTTAGTCTCATTACTAGTAACCTACAGCACAAATTTGATGAAGATAGCGTCATTAGTTGTTGAGTTATCATGATTTTTTATATATGTTCGTTAGCCCTTGGAACGATTAAAAGTTCCAGAATCCAAACCCATGGGCCGATTTCGCCCATTGGCAATCCCCGCCGTACTTTCAGTCCTAGTAACCTACAGTTAAAATTTCATCAAGGACGGACGGACGGACATGGCTATATCGACTTAGGAGGTCACGCTGATCACAAATATATTTATTTTTCCATATCTAGCTCGCTTCCTTTAGGTGGTTACAAACACCATACCAAAGTTAATATACCGCTTTACCTATTCTATAGGTGTAGGGTATAAAAAAGGAATTTAACCGTTTATTAAAAAAATATTTTGTTTTTAATTTATAAAATATTATACAAAACATGTTTTATGGTAAAATTCTTAGCGTTTCAAAAATATAAAATTGTTAAATAAAAACGCAAATAGGAAAGAACCCTCGTGTACCAAATTTTAAGTTTCTATATTCTTGAATTTCGAAGATAAGCTTTTTAGTTTTGGGATTTCTTAGGAGGCATCTGAACCAATACTACAATTAAGTCTGAATTTCGGGGACACATAAGAAATAGGAAATATATTCTTTGGCTTCGAAATTATACTCGTTTAGCCTCAGATCGATCAAAATCTTCTAGAATCCGAACTCATTGTCCAAACTCGACCAGAGCCAATTCCCATGGTACTTTCATTATTAGTAACCTGGAGTTTAAATTTCATAAAAATAGCGGAATTATTTTTTTACTTATACTGCTTTTAAGATATATTTTCGTTAGCCTTTGAACTTTTAAAAGTTCCAGAATCCGACACCATGGTACGATTTCGCCCATATGCAGTCCCCGTCATACTTTCAATACTAGTTAACCTTTTACACAATTGGAACGTTCTATCTCAATTTTAAGTTAATGTTTTTATTAATTTCGGTGATGCTTTTAAACCTTTGGGGGTCTAAGAGGGGTACTGAACCACCACTCTGATTGATCCAAAATAAGGAGAACGCGCATGAGATAGGAAAGAGCACCCATGTACCAAATTTGAAACTTCTAAATTTCTTTGAAGTTACTATCTTTATTAATTTCGAAAATATGCTTTATGGTCTTCGGAACTGTGTGGCTGGTCCCCAACCCACTACTCCAATTGGTCCCAAATTTCAAGGACAATAAGGAAATAGAAAGAGACACCCTGATATCAAGTTTGGAGGTTCTATCTTCATTGGTTTCGGAATTATGCTCGTTTGGCCTAAAGTCGATCAAAAAGTTCTAAGTTCCGAACCTTTTGTACACTACCCACCGAACGCAATCTCCATCGTAGTTTTATTATCAGTACCCTACACCACAAATTTTATGAAGATAGCTTCATTAGTTGTTGAGTTTTCGTAATTTTTTAGATATGTTTGTTAGCTCTTAGACTGATTAAAAGGTCCAGAATCTGAACCCTTGGGCTGATTCCGCCCATTTGCAATCCCCGCCGTACTTTCAGTCCTAGTATCCTACAGTCAGTCCTAGTATCATATCTCCTCCTTAGCCTAGGTGGTTAGAGCGAAACTTTGCAATCTAAATACTGTGGCAGTCCCGGGTTCGAATCCTGGTGCCCAAGTAACAAAATATATCTCATAAGACTCTAGAAGAATTCTTTAAGAGTTAATTCTGAGAGTATTGCTTTCATAGTTTACTCTTGAAGAATTCTTCTAGAGTCTTATGAGATCACTATAAGAGTTAAAGGGCGCAGTTATGAGAGTTAATTAACACTCATAACAAGAGTTTAGCTTTCATTGTAAGAGTTCTATAAGTATAAAACGCTCATAAGAACACTACTATGAGAGAATTAAAATACATTCATACAATACTCATAAGAGTGTATAATAAGTAGTTTATTCTTGTTATGAGTGCTGGATTCTCCTTATGAGTATTGGTAGAAAGAGAAACCAACATATTATAATATAAATGTATCCGTATTGCTTTTTAGGATTATTTTTGGTGGCGATTAAATAAAGTAACTTTTTAATTATATGTATGTGTATAATATCATAAAGAAGTATATTAGATTTAATATGGACATATAATTTATAGGAAACTAAAATAACTTTTTCGTCAATAATATAAGCCAAAATACTACGGGCATTGAAATTTTATTAATAAAAGTAGGCATTTTACCTCGAAAAAAAACAACACGCGCCAAAAATAATTAAAATTTAAAACATTTTAATAATAATTTTTTAACCCTTTTAAGGCTTATTATTCTATTTATTTGAAAATTCGAGTAAATTTCTGTAAAACTGAATATAAAATACAATAAATTATTTCTTAAATTGAATTGAAGCTATCATTTTATGTTGTAAATTATTTAAATTTAATAATTTTTACAAGAAATATTTTTTCATATTTTTTAATTCAAAAAAATTACTTAGTAATATAAGGGTTTAGATTGAGAACAATAAAGAAAGTCTGAATAATATGGCCTCTATTTGATAAGATTAGTAATTGATCTTCTTATAAGAGTAAAACTCTTCATATGAGAATAATTCACTGAAAAAAATTATTAACAAATCAAATAAAGTGCAAAATTTTTCACATTTATGATTTGTCTGTTTATTAAAATTCTGAACATAATTTATTAATATTATAAATATGTAACATTATTATTGTTATTATTATTAATAGCTGGCAAGGTTATTAATATTTAATATAAATATTATTATAATTTTAAAAACTTATTATTTCATAAAATATATTTAACCAGGTTCACAAAATTTATAATTTTGTATTTTGGATAATTATTATTACCGTCTTCATCAAAAATATGAATAAGTTTTTAAGTTTTGAATAAAATTCAAAAATCTAAAAATTATTTTTAAATCATGCTATGCTATAAAAATTAAAAGATAATCCTATTTTTAAACGAAATTGAAAAAAACAGTAAACTAATGTAATATACATATTTAGTGTTTTTAAGCATTAAATAACTTTAGAAGTATATGTAATTTAGAAATAGTGTAGGTAGTCTATTATGCATTATATTAAAATTTGATTTTTGTATAAATTCTAATAAATTTAAAAACACGCAGAGTTTTTGCATCGTCTAACCCGCTATATGTATTTAAAAGTCTGTATGTCACTTTAAAATTTAGATAACACCATATCTATATAATAAAATTAATTATCTATTAAAAAGTTAGCTGAAATAAAAATATCATTAAAAATATTTTTTACTGACATTACCTAACAGTGTCTTATAGCCTACATATTATACTTCTTTATATTTGCAAAAAATTAAATAAACTAATATGAAATTTCTTCTCTAAATTTCAACTCTTTAAATAATTTTTATTAAAAATACTTATTTTATAAATGTACATATGAAGGTATCACTAATGAAATATATTAAAAAAAATAATATTGTTGAATTTTTATTTGTTCTAATTTCCAAGTATTTCGACAAAACGTATTGTTTGATAATTTTTTCAGTGTCAAAATATATTTTTTTTTCTCAGAATATTCTAATTTTTTTTTTATATCTAAAGAAACAAGTTTCAGGTATGCCAAAATTTATACTACGGGAGAGGTACGAATGCTCGTTTCTCAAAATCTCGTTTTATCAAAATCTCGTTTTTCAAAATCTCGTTTCTTAAAATCTCGTTTTATCAAAATCTTGTTTTATCAAAATCTCGTTTTTTAAAATCTCGTTTTTTCAAAAATCTCGGTAAATCTCTTTTTTTTTCAGAAAATACAGAAAACATAAAAAATTGTAATTTTTCAGAATATTTATATATGTGTATGTGCGAGATTTTGAAGTAGGGTTTTCAATAATTTGTTTAGCGGGGGTTTGGGGGCGGCAGTCCCCACTATTTTAAGTTAATTGTTGTTAAAATATATATATATAAAAAATAATTTAAAGGGATTTTAGAGTTGGATTTAAAATCAGGATTGCTCCCTTTTCCAGAATATTTATATATGTGTATGTGCGAGATTTTGAAGTAGGAGAGATTTTAGAGTTGGTTACAAAATCAGGGTTTCAATAATTTGTTTAGCGGGGGTTTGGAGGCGGCAGCCCCCACTATTTTAAGTTAATTGTTGTTAAAATATATATATAAAAAAAATAATTTAAAGGGATTTTAGAGTAGGATTTAAAATCAGGATTGTTCCCTTTTCCAGAATATTTATAAATAAGTATGCATATGTGTATATCTAATATCATATATATATACATATATATTACCATATTATTTGTATGTACTATTTTGAATGAAATGTTTAATCTTTTTTGTTAAATTTTTTTTTCTACAATTTTTACAATCAATATTTTTTCAATAAATCGACAAACATTTGAAATAAAAAAATTAAAATGTAAGATAAAATTGTTAAAAATAAAGATTACCTATGATAAAAAAAAAAAAAAAAAACGAGATTTTAAGAAACGAGATTTTGATAAAACGAGATTTTAAGAACCGAGATTTTAAAAAACGTGATTTTGATAAAACGAGATTTTGAGGAACGAGATTTCGTACCCAACCCTTATACTACGTTTGTACCACATGAAACTTATTAAATTAGTAAAACATATAGCTGTTCAATATTTATTTATTTCCCCTATGCTATTAGAAATATTACAAAAAAAATATAAGAAAGTAAAATAGTTAAAAAAAAATTTAACTTATTATCCCATAATTTTTGATTAACTTATTATTTTTTTACTTAAATTTTTTACTTATTTATTTACTTAAAAATCTTTGTGTTCTTTTTTGCTTATCTTAAATAAACTACGCATCATTTAAATCATATGAAATCGTAACTCGAAATCGTTATCAACAAAAAAAAAAAAAACAAAAAAACAAAAAAAAAAATTCATATAATTTCATGTTTTGCAGTAAAGTTGATGTTTAGAGTTGGCGAAGACAACTCTTTCTTTGTAGTTTTACATATAAACAAAAAAAATGCGTGTTTTATGAAATCAGTCTTTTTACTCAAATTAGAATATTGATCTTGTTACAAGTATAAATCAGCCTTTTTTCTTTTTGTGAGAATATTGATCTTGTTACAAGAGTATTGATCTTCTTATGAGATTAATTTGAAATTTAATTCATATTTCATGAACTAAATTAATGTTTTACTCTTATTATGAGAACATTGATCTTGTTACAAGTATAAATCAGTCTTTTTACTTTTAAGAGAATATTGCTCTTCCTACAAGTATAAAGCAATCTTTTTACTCTTATTATGAGAATATTGATCTTGTTACAATAGTATTGATCTCTGATTTATTTTTATTTAGTTACTTATAACATTTAAGCTCTCTGTTATTAACAGTCGTGTATTAAAGAATTGTATTAAAAGAAATAGTTTTTTGTTTTATTACGTGTATTAAATTGAAAAATTAATTTAATTTAAGATAAGTAATGAGCTTGCACATTTTCCTTCGAATTTATATTATAAAAATAATCCTTCGATACAACATAAAATATTTTAGTTTTAAGAATGTGGTTTAAAATTGTCCAAACCATTGAATGTGGAGAAAGGTGCCTTTCTGTTGTGCCACACAGCTGGGAAAATAAAGGTTGTTTATACTGGCCTAATACTAAAAAAGTCAATCTATACAAAAGTTAATAACAGATCATTTGGTAATGAATTTGGCTTTCGTTTGTTACATATTTGGAACAATACTTTTAGTGCTTGGTGATACGGAGACAAACCCCCAGTTGCCTCCCTGGCATACAACAGTTTTGGCTTGAGTAACTTCTCCTTCTCTGTCTATGGGTTCCCCTCTGCTCTTCTCCGGTATATCGCTTGACGCTCCCTAGAAAGTAGTGCGATTGGGATGACGCCAACAATGACCAGAACAGCTGGCTACGAGACAGTCCTGTAAGCGGATGCGACTCGCAACGCAGCCAACCTTTGTACCCGACCCAGCCTTATGCGGTAGGACTCCTTCGCGAGAGCATGAGCCCATATCTCGACACCATACAGCAGAACTGACTGGACCGCAGACATCAAAAGGCGTCAGCAGTCTTCTTGATCTGCTCAAAGAAGTTGAGCCTGCTGTCAATCATGATGCCCTGATATTTCACCGCCCGTTTTATCTCCACCTCTTCTTCGCCGATTCGCATCGGGAGTTCAAGGTTCATCCTCCTTTTTGTCAGCACTACGACCTTCGTCTTGCTCAATGCCAACGACAGTCCACGGCTGTCCATCCAAGAAAGGATGGACCGCATGGCCTGGTTGAGCTTCACCTGGGCGAGCACCACGTTCCGTGCTGATATCAGAACGGCAACGTCGTCAGCATATCCGACCAGCATCGACTCATCCGGCAGGTCTAAACTTAGCAGACTGTCGTATGCGGCAATTTAGAGGTCGGGGCCGAGGATCGAACCTTGCGCCGCACCCCCAGTTACGGAGATACTCCCTTGCCCTTCAGCCGTGTCGAAGAGTACAATACGATCTTCAAGATAGTCGCTGTTCATTCCTAGCAGATATTCCGGAACGCGGAATTCTTGCTCTAGAGCTTGGAGCATGTCGTTTCATCTGGCCGAGTTAAACGCATTTTTCTTGTCTAAAGTCACGAGGAGGACTATACGACGTGAAAAATGGTTGTGGTCCTCGGCTCTGCTCATCACAGATGTGACTTCTGCAATGGCATCTGCTGTCGAACGACCAGTACTGAAACCGTACTGATGCGAAAACAAACCCCCAACTGCCTCGACGGCAGACGACAGTCTTGGCTTGAGTAACTTCTCAAGAACCTTTCCAGCCGTGTCCAGCATACAGAGCGGGCGGTATGAAGAAGGATGTCCTTTTCCCTTACTGATAAGTACAAGCCTAGCTGTCTTCCAGCACTTGGGGAAAATACCCGCTGAAAGACAGGCGTTGTACATACTCAGCAAAAGGTTAGGATTATACCGAAACATCAACTTTAATACCTCCCTTTGCATGCCGTCTGGACTTAGGGCCTTCTTGACCTTTTGGGATTGGATGGCTTGCTCCAGCTCCTCCATCGTGAAGGGAGAAGCTCCACCCGGTTGTACACTCGCGCAGCTCGCTGGGGATGCACTGGAAAGAGTGCATTAACTAGGTGCGTTGTGGTCCGCATATCCATGGGGGCAGGGTTTTTAAAGACCCCAATTTTAAACCCCATGGATCCGAGTTAATATCATCTCTCAGTACTTCCCAGAATCTTGCCTTACTGTGATTGATGGCACGTCGCAATTGCCGCTTCTCCTCCTTGTGATCCGAGGACCATAGTCTAACCTCCTCCTCCGTTCTAGCTCTTTGAGCTTTTCTCCTCAGTCGGAGGCAATCTCTCAGTAGGTCAGCCATTTCGGCTTTCCACCAGTACATTGGCTGTTTTCCACGGAGAATTTGCTTCCGCGGCATTGAGCGGTCGCAGGCTAAGGTGATTGTACGCAGAGTGGCGTTAACCATCGGCCCTGCCTGGTGAGTATTTGCAGGCTGCCCCCGACCTGCATTTGGACACCCTCCCGGATAACCGCTGAAAATACCGCCTCGTCAATTCTCCTCATGTTCCAGCGCCGTGGTCTGCTGGAAATTGTTCCTAGAAACTGTCTCCTCTCACAGACCACGAACACAATGTATTGATGGTCACTGCCCGTGTAGTCCTCTATCACATGCCAGCCTTCAATCAATGCCGCCAAGCACTCGCAGGCAAAGGATATGTCGGGAATGGTTTCTGAATACCCCGGTCGACGAAAAGTAGATGCCAACAATTAGAACGATTAAACCCGTTCTGGATACCAACACTAGCACCTCACTTCCCCTCGAATCAGGGTAAGGCATTCCCCACTCCAATGCCTTAGCGTTGAAATCGCCACCAATCACCACACGACCCGTCGTGTCCAAAACCGTATCTTCAAGGTCCGCCAACTTCGCTCGGAATTCCGCTATGGGTTCGTTGGGTGTCAGATAAACACTTATGAAAGTGATATCTGTGAATAATAATAATAATAATAATAAAAATAATTTTTTTTTTTTTTTATAGGAGGGAAAATCTTTTTTTTGACGAAGGGCGCACGTACGCCCAACAGTTTCGGAATCTCCCATCTCAGGCATACCGACTAAAAAACCTCCCGCTCTCCACGGACACTCCGCCTGGAACCGTTTATCACATTACTTCGAGCTAGATCCAGAGGCTGCTGCCTAGCCGAAGTCTGTAGGTTGGACCTCTGTGATGTCTAGGTCCAACTTCTTTGTGCGCAGTATTTTCTGTGCAAAATGTTACAAACCGTCCCAAGCTCCCTTATCCTGTAGGATGTGGCCCACCACTGTGTCCGGTGAGAACCGCGGTACTACTTCCCTCAGCAGCATCCGCTCTCGAGCCCATCTCTGACAGATGAAGAAAGTGTGCTCAGCGTCATCGTGAATTTGGCAACATATGCACTCCGCTGAACCTAGTTTCCCCATCTTGTGCAGATAGGCCCGAAAGTATCCATGGCCGCTCAGCAGCTGAGTGAACTAGTAATCTACCTCCCCATGCCGCCGCTCCACCCATGGAGTAACCTTTACAATAAGCCGCCTAGTCCAGAACCCTCGCTCCTCCAGTTCCCAGTCCTCCTGCCAACACCGAAGCGTGCGAGTCCGCTCTTCCAACTTCACTGTCTCTGGGTTCTTCACTGTCTGCTGGATCGCTTGACGCTCCCTAGCAAGTAGTGCGAGTGGGATGACGCCAGCGATGACCAGAACAGCTGGCTCCGAGACAGTCCTGTAAGCGGATGCGACTCGTAATGCAGCCAACCTTTGGAACCGACCCAGCCTTATCCGGTAGGACTCCTTCGCGAGAGCATTAGCCCATATCTCGGCACCATACAGCAGGACTGACTGGACCGCAGACATAAGAAGGCGTCTTCGTCCGGCTGGACCTTGGCCCACCTATGTTGGCTATCAATCGAGCTAGCGCCATGACACCATTTGCGGCCCTGTCAGCAGTCTTCTTGATCTGCTCAAAGAAGTTGAGCCTGCTGTCAATCATGATGCCGAGATATTTCACCACCCGTTTTGTCTCCACCTCTTCTTCGCCGATTCGCATCGGGAGTTCAAGGTTCATCCTCCTTTTTGTCAGCACTATGACCTCCATCTTGCAGACTGTCGTATGCGGCATTGCCCTTCAGCCGTGTCGAAGAGTACAGTACGATCATCAAGATAGTCTATTATCGCTGGTTGTGTCTCCTCCTCTGTCTGCACACTGCGACTTCTCATTTTTACTATCATCTCCGTTTGGGTCGCAGTGTCCGCCTGTTTGGAACTGATTTTGCGGCCCCGGATGCTTTTTAGATCGTCCAAAGCCACTTGGAGCACCACCAGTCCATTTTCTTTTGTTTTTTTTCTGCGCTGACGTTAGTCTGCCTCAGAGT